>BGPR01001820.1:199006-217958 GCA_013235015.1 Araneus ventricosus | reverse complement strand
ATTATTTTTTTAACTTTCACGCTTTAAAATAGTGCTCAGGAAATGATTCCTAAAAAATATTTTTGCAGAAAGAAATAGTTTTGAAAGTATCCTCTAAAATGAATTTTTCAAGCTAGATGCAAAAGTTTCAAATTGATTTTGAAATATTAAACATTTTATATGTTTATTATTTTGACAACTCTGTATAGTGATTAAATTATTAATATCACAAAACATATTATCGGTATACTGAATTAGTCGTAAATTTGAACTTAGATTCCATAATTTCTGAAAAAGAAAAGGGGGAAAAACGATGCGAAAAAAGAATAAACAAAGCGTTAAGCGAAAAGCATCCATCGCTTAATCATTTTCCCTCCTCCGCTGTTCCAGGCCCATAGAAGAGTGCTCGTTTCGTCTCGGCGGTCCCGGCCATGATCGGTGAAGACCTGCAGAAATTTTCCGAAAGTCGTGTTATGAGAACCATTGCAATAGGTAGAGTTCCTATAAGGAATCTACCTAAAAGTTGTGGAAAAATTGCACGTTGCTTATTTTGGCATGAAAATGGGGGAATAAAGATAAACTTTGGTCCCCCACAAAGATTTTTACATTTGTGTGGGAGAATTAAATCAATAGTTTCAAGCAGAAAACACTTTTTTAGGTTTGAGAGAGAGTCTAAGAGATATTTTTGTGCATGGAGTGAGAAAATTTTTTATCTAAAGAATAAAAAGAAGCTATTTTATTCTAACATCCCATCTACCAGACTTCCTGTTCCTCATTGATGTAATATACCGGTTTATCCCATATATATTGAAAAATACAGCTTCATATAAAATAATATAATAGACCTTATAAAACAATTTGTTAAGGTATTACTAAAAGGAGCATGTTTCAAATACCTTTGTGAACAGTTCCCTAGTTTATCGGAAAACAAAGCTGAAGGAAGGGGTATTTATAGAACTTGATATCAGAAAACTGATGAAGAATGAAAATTTTGATCTCACAATGGAAACAAAAAAAGACAGAAAAGCCTGGAAATCTTTGAAACTAGTAGCGACTTGCTTTGTTGGATATCAAAGAGATCCAAAATAGAAATCTATTATAGAGGAAATATTACCAAATTTCAATGTAATAGAGTGCAATATGAGCTTAAATGTTCATTTACTTCATTCGCATCTGGACTATTTCCCTGCAAATGTAGATGCAGTCTTGGAGGAGCAAGGTGAAAAATTTCAAAAAGACATAAAGGATATGGAAAGAGGAAATCAAGGAAGGAGGAACATTAACATGATAGCCGATTGCTATTTGATGTAAAGAGACAATCCCCGGCAAATAAACCAGAACAAAATCGAAAAAGACGCTTCGAGAAAAAGAGAAAACGCTACAACAATTATTTGAAATGTTTCTTATAAACTCATTTATCATTTAAACTATAGCAGAGCTGGGATATAAATATAAAATATGTATTTATGCGGGTATAACGTAAAAATGAAAATGTCAAAATATTTTGAATTTAGTTATTTAGTTAAAACTTTTCTTGAACAAACCTTATATGATCGGAAAAAATGGATTTCACTTTTAAAGTGAGCACTTAAGTAATATCAAAATCAGTTATCAAAACTAAAGCAATTTTCAAAAGTATTTTTTTGCAGTTCTTTGTAATAAATTCCTGGATTTTTTAAAAATCGGAGTTCTAATTTTGGTGAAAAAAATTGCAAGCAAGACAATTAAAGCTGGACGGAGAGAGTATTATTTAATTTCATTCGATTTGATCGACAAGTTCATACAAAGTCTGTTGCATTGTACAAGTACAATCAATCCCTACGACTATACCCTGAATAAACGAAAAGTCTGTTATTGTTCCAATTTTACTACGAAAGCTTCGTTCAATTATTGAAAAATAAATCACAACTTTATTGCTGTATAAAATAAAAAGACAAAAAATGTTGCCTGTTGACGTGAAAACGTCTCTCCGCTCGTTACAGTGATAGTCGGTCGAACTTTCTTGTGTGACAAAATACCGTCAGATTTGAATCTCTAAGAACTACGAGACTAAAAATGCGAAAAGAATGGTTGACCCCACAACGGATAGATCATATCTGTAAGAGTTTGTCGTCTAGTATTTGTTTTGTCTGTGACGTCATCGTACCGGTGTCGTGATTGTTATGAATTAGCTTTATGTAAAGTTATAAATAAGTGTAGTGTGGTAACGCGTTTAGCTAGGATGTCGATTCTGGTGTCATTTTAAAGAGCTTGAGGAGTATTACTAGGACTCAAAGTGAGACAGTAAAAATATTTATCAAAATAAAAGTAAAAATCAGTATTAAATTGAAAATGTTTATTGATTATGTTTTTTGATTATAACATGCAGAGTTTTCTTTCGAATTGTACGAAACTTACAGAATGCATGACAATACGTAAAAGAAACATTGCACTAAAATTTGAATTCAAAAATTTGAATATTACGGGAAATGTGAGCATTTGTAATAAAGAATGTTTTACTGCGCATACCCGAACCGTCTACAAACGACGCCATCAGAAGCTACTCGCTAGATAAACATAAGAAAGGTGCATTTCGGGTCCGCGCAGTAGATTTTTCGTGAAAACGTCGGGGAAAAATCATAAAACAAGAGTTAACTATTAATATGCAATTCAATTATCAATCTCTTTAATACAATATTTACACAGGGTAATATAATGGTTACAGAATAGATAAATCACAAGTTTATCGCATGTAGCAAGGGTCTGTCGTAGCTTGTGATTTATCGATTCTGTAACCATTATACTACTCTTTGTAAACATTGTATTAAAGAGATTGATAATTAATTTACATATTACTACGAAACTCTTGTTTTATGATTTTATCCCGACGTTTTCACAAAAAATCTCCGGCGCGGACCCGAAAAGCGCCTTTCTTATTTTTCTATTAATGTTTTTAAGTTTTTCATAACTATTTTACTTCTGATAATTATTGGATTGAAATTCTATGCGCTCTGCTGAATATACTGTGAATCTAGAAATTTGGCACAGATATATTTTGAATGCTAAAGATTTGTACCTTGGAGCCGTATTTTTTCGAATCTTTAATCTTTTTTAAATTTTAAAGCTCAGCTCTAAGAAGTGAAATAAGCCAAACCATAGTCAAAAAAGTTGGTTGCTAGAGGCGGTTTGTAAAAATAAAGAGAGATGCTGGAAAACTCTTTGCAAGATAAAGACAAAAATATTGCTGTTGCGAAACATCACGCTTCTAGGCTTGTTACCAAAATTTATTTTTTCCTCTTTTTGCTTGAAATTATGAATATCAATTTATTTGCATTTATATCGTGATATGTGGTAAAATAATGAAATTCAGTAAAAAATGCTTTAGAAAGATTGAAGAAAAAATGATTAAAAACTGAAAAGTGACAAATGTAGCATTAATTAACCCAGCTTTTCTCTGAAATCTAATTAATTTATACAGGTTTTTCATTAGTGCTTTGGTGATTTCCAATATATTCTATTATTAAACAGAATATACAAAGGACGTCTGGTAAATTCGGCTGCGGTAAATAAAGAAATGAACGATAGTTATCTATTTTTTAGCAATATGCAAATACTTTTCAGAAGCAAAACACTTCTAAAAGGATAAACAAGATAAATGAGTTGCGCTTTTATTACATGAGTGCAAGCGAGCTTGTATTTCTGAGTGCTTATGGTGTGGAACTCACAAGGACAATTGGTCGGATTCTTGTGAACTAGATGCCAAGCATCTAGTTCACAAAAATCATCAATTCAGAAGAATCATCAATTCACTAGAATCATCATCCCAATCAACAGCATCCATGTCGTTTTATTACACCGCAAGTTAGATATACTATGAGTACTTATTTGGAAACTGGAACTCTCTGCAACAGTAAATTTGATTCACTATTCGCTGGTTTGTAAGCGGTGAGATAAAATTAGGAAAGGAAAATTGCAGATATGGGCGAAATTTCAGAACAGTTATTATTTTCGGGGCAGTATGACATCTTGAGAACGACTTACAATAAAGGACGTGCATGTGCATGAACTACTGAAAGGTAAACTACTGTGCTGTGTGTGTGAAAGGGTTAGTAAAAATTAAAGTATAACCATCAATACGAAATTTCTCGCTGTTTGCAAACCTCCTCTTACTCATAAAATGTCAAAGAGATTATAACGCTTAAATTAATTTTTAAAACATTTCGTTTTTCAATTCTTTAAGTTTCATTTCCCTTAAAACCCCGAAACCTTTCCAAAAATTCATTTGTTTTGAAGGGCATATGCCGTGACAAAATTTACTATGGTTTAGGGCATGCGAAAATTTTCCGGTAATTCTGATTTTTAAATTTCTTTCCGCAATTTAAATTTTTTGATGCTCTATCAAGTTAATATACTGGAAATACTCTCAAGCTCAATGCTTCTCAGAGACAGGATTAATATTTCTTACTTGAAACAATTTAAAAAGAATTATCAGATTGAAATATTGGGGAGTCAAGTTGTCTAACAGGATTTTAAGTTTTTACAGGATGTTAAATTATGTTGAATAAAATGCTAAAAAAATATTGGAGATGCAAGCATTCGCCGTCTATATCCAAATTACAGTTTAGTTTCTTTTGTTTGATCTTCAACAACTTCTTGCGGTGTTATAATGATTTGATCGCCGCAGCTGTATAGGCAGGAATTTAATTCCCACCGAACGCTCGAGAGCCCGCCAGAGCCCTGGTTATCTTAAGCTGAAAATTTATGAACAGTCCGCGCCACGCAAATGGCATGGTGGCACTCCAGATCATTTCCTTTTTCAGCTCATCCATTTAGGTTCGTCATTCACTGGCCACTTTGAGCAAACCGCAAACCGATCACCTACGGGCACTCCGATCCCCAACTGCACCTACTTCTCAGCCCGCCTTCTAAACGGAACCACCACCTGCTCCGATTTCCTGCAAAGCGAAGGGACGTCAACCCCCTTCCCCCACGTATCTACATGGGTCGCATTTCAGCATTTATGGCCCAGGAATCAAATGGATATCCAGAGAGGTTGAAAATCCAACCCTTCTACCGCACATACTGATTTTCATTGTTCTTTGTTTTCTGTAGAGTTTATCCTTGTTGTTTGGCTTTCTTTGTATGATACTGATTTCCATTGTTCTTTGTAAAGTTTATCTTTGTTTTTTGTCTTTCTTTGCATGATATTGATTTCCATTGTTGTTAGTTTTTTGTTTGCAGCTGCAATTGCGGACGACTTAAACATTGATTAAATTTCAGTATCTAATTTTTTTTAACCTAAATTTTATTGTTTTTAAATAAATTTTTTTTTGTTTTTGTTTAAAGTTTAAGTTAAAATATTTTTTATTTTAAAATTTATTCTAAATTTTCTAGTTGATTGCTTTTAAGCTCTCCAAACCTCAGCGGATTTTCGCATGCTGCCATGGAACCAGGGCACGTGAATGTCTAGCTTTACTTTCTGAAACACACTCGTACCATCAAATTCAAGAAAGAAGTGTTTCCCGCCTTTGATTTCATTGAGCTTACTAAATGTTCCTAATCTGATATTTCTCAAAATTATGTCAAAAGAAATTTGATTGAACTAGCAGGTTCGATAGCTGAATTTTTTCCATTTCACCTATTTAATTTTTATTAATTATTTTTATCGTGAGAAAATTGGAACAATTGAAAAAAAGCAACATGATGTGGTATAAGAAAGACGAACTATTCAATCCTTTGAAATTTTCTGATTTTTCAGAATATCTGGAAGATTACCACGATCTCAGAACCTTTTCCTTCCTTGGCCCATTATTGCCTGTGCGGCAATGTACCGGGTGCGTCCTAAATTCGTGCAGACTTCAAAAAAACTTAATAAAAGAAGTAATGCTCGGAAAAAAAATTCGGTTTGCTCGACTATGATCAGAGCGACATTGGATTTTTTTTCCATTAAAAAATGATTCCAAAAGTAACCGAAAGAGGGCGCTCACACGTCATACTGAGACGTTTTATGCAAATCATGCTAGCAATAAATCACCTGACTGGAAATGGATTCGTCATTCGATCCCGGCAGGGTGCTATCGCTACCAGAATCGAGCGTTGGTGGTTAAACTTTTCTACAAGAATGGTGAATCCACAATTATTGCATTGCGAAAGTTTCGCACGGAGAAAGGACTGAAGGTGCAAAAAAGCCGTATTTCATTGAATGGGATACTGAATTTTTTTTATACATGGAAAAAAATCCACTGTCCCTCTGATCATATTCGCGCAAACCGAATTTTTTCCGAGCATTACTTCTTTCAAAAAATTCATAATAATGAATTCTTGAAGTTTACACGAATTTATGACGCACCCGGTATTTATCCTGAAATTTTTAAACAATAAAATAATTTACCTCTAGATTATTTAATTCCCTATCCCCTTACTAAACCACACCTCTATTTCATGCGGATCCCGCGATTCCCACGGCTCACTTGACAGAACACAGGACTGGAAATCTGCTTGTTCGTGGTCCGAATCCCGGCCACTCTAGTGTAATTCAAGGATTTGTATTGTAATTAAAAATGTTATTTTTGTTTATTTATGTTCCAGGCTATTCTAGATATTTATTTAAATTCTAGTTGGCCGCTTCTGGAATATTCCATACGTATATACATGCTGAGTCCCATAAATTGTGGGCAACTGCTCCGTTCTTTTGTATTACGAGTTACTTCATGCTAAGAAATCTACTATCATGTTAAACTATATTCTGTGATTCACTGCATCTTCGTGAGAATATTATAGAAATATTTCAATTTTTTTCATAAAAAATTTCGCATGCTTTCAAAACACATCACGCATGCTTCTCTATTGCTTCATAATAAGATAAAACGTTTAATTATTCAATTAACCTCACCGTTCCACGCGTAATTCTCTACATCTCATTGTGAATATTATCGAAATATTATAAATTATTTTCCTGAAAGTTATACATGCTTTCAAAAGTTATCATGTTCCTCTATTACTCCACAATGAGATAAAACGTTTAATTAATCAATTAACTTCACCTTTTTGCATGTCACACGACTTTTCAGCAGAATCGTACTAGAAATTTCTACAAATCGTAATGCGCAATAACATGCATTCGGCATCTTTCGATGGGTTTCCAAGCTCACAATAGGATACTATAAAAAGATTCTTTCACTTAGAATGCACGTGGTTCTCGCGCTCACGTGAATCTTTTGTGCTGAAAAGGACAAAGGGATTCGAGTGAAAAAGAAATCGCAAAAATCCTTTTCTTGACGGGTATTGTGAAATAACTCACACCTTCCTTTCTTCTAGTTCTAGAAATAGAATTCGATTGTCGGTATACTTTACAACATTTATCTAAGTTTACTTTTTAATTTCGAAAAATGGATCTGTCCTTTAGTGTCGAGAAACTAACTGAAAAAAATTGATAGAAAGTTCTCGAAGCAGAAGCGGCTTTTAAATTTTTAAATTTCGTATGGGTATTGTGAAATATATTTTTAAGGTTTTGCTTCAGTTTTTAAAAATCTTTTTCTGGAGCCTAAAAGTTTATAAAAATATGCCAGAATTCTAGAATCTAAATTTGGCCAGTCGAAATCCAGAATTCGATAGATTTTCGATATGAAAAACATCTCATCATTCCATATTTTGCGTGTTTACGCAACTTTTACATTCTTCAAAATATTCGATTTATTTATATATTCGTCAGTGAAAAACTATAAAGTAGTTTTTACATAAAATACATTTTGGGAATAAAAAAAATGCATCCGAATGGTACGGTTCACACCGCAGAGATTCGTTCGAAAATTGCTGCTCGCATCGCTCGAAAATTCCATTAATGGAATTTTTCTTTTAAGAGTTCTGTAATTTGGCAACTGTTTCAAATCACGTGATCTATTTGCGAATTGTATAACCCGAATTCTTTTAATATTTGTTCTTTGGTCTTTTAATAGATTATTTAATCTGATTCATTGCATCATTCCCTTTCAATGCAAGTGATTTCATATGAAAACATTGGAGTCTATCATTTGTTCTTTGCAATAAGTATAAGGTCCGTTTTGATAAATTCTTCTTAATTTATAATCTTTTTAAATAAATGCGACACTTGCAGATTTGCGTATTAAAAATTAAATGGAGTCAATATATGCTAACGTAATTCATGTAAAATGAGCCGTGTCAATTTAGTTCTGAAATTCTTTCTGCATCTTGCAGGAGAAAGTCAAGATCATACAAAGATACTCAAAAAACCAAAGCAAAATAAATTCAGAGGTGATCGAATAAAACCAAAAATAAACAAGGAATCCATTCTAGTCCACTTTTTCAAGGGCTAAGTACTATTCGAAATGGATTCAAAATAATAATTGGGATATTTTTCTGTAAGAAGCTAGCATTACGCCAAACATAGCTTCTCTTAGCCCGAAATTTCGCAAACAAAGGACAAAGGAGATCTGTACATCAAAAAGCATGTTTTCAGAAGAAGTAGGAGGAAGGTCACAACGTAGCAGAACGTCGTAGGACAATGTAGTTAAATGTTAGATGAAATGCGCAGTTACCTTTTCTATATAACTGTTATGTCAGGTCAATTGACTTCATTTAATTTGGAGTGCAATATGCTTTACAATTGTTCTTTGATAAATCCGTTACAGAGACCCGGTTCCATGAAAGTTCACCCGTGCATATTGGCCTGGTACGTGTTAACCCCTTAACTGGTTTGGTTTCTAATATATCTACTTAGATTACTTCTTCTATATTGGAAACGCGTTGTCATTTTAATTCAATTAAGAGTTCAAAGAACAGTGGGAATATTTATGGATCCCACGTAATTTTGGTATCGAATTATAACGTCTGTAACTGACCGTGTTTTAATTTATAATTTTAAAATGGCGATAATTCGGTGCCCGTACGGTGCACGGGCAAATCAGTTAGAGTTAATCTGTCGAGTTTCAAACGCCCTCCTCCTGCTTGTGTGGTGTGTAAGTTTGGAGATAGGTTGCTAGGTCTGGTGTCGCCCTCGTTATCTAATCACGGTTCAAAAGTAGAGATCTGTTACATTTAACCCTCGTGTAACCTCTAAATGGCGCGTTAATCTAACTAAACTAAACTTCGATAAGTTCAAAAAATATTTTCTTCAATTTGATATGTTTTCCTCTGTAATAATGTTTGTGGAGTATTGAACACTTGTATTGCAGTTCTGGTTTACGTATGTTTTATTATAAAGTAAATGATGTCAATATAATACTTTTCGTATTTTTAATAAAAATATCTATTAGATACGTTTTCTAATGTTCCTTACATTAATCTTCATGAATGCCCCTGCTTGTTAGGTATTTTTTTTATTAAAGGAGATTACTTAAAGAAATAACTTATGACAATTTAAAATATCGATAAATAATCATTCCTGCCAAAAAAAGTTTCTATTGTCACAAAATAGTAGTGTTATTGTATTTTTGGTTTTATGGGACATTTGCATATTTGCCGTCAAGTGCATATTACTATATTTTCATACCACTTTAAAATTCAAAATATTTTCAGTTTCACCAGTTTCAATTCCAGACAATTTTCCTATAAATTAAATAAACATATAAAAATTATCAAGTATTTTTGCTGCAATACTTTTATTTTTTTAGCTACAGCATTTACACGCACGATCGTTAAAGACGATATGAAATGCATTTTTGTGTGCATGTTGTGTTACTACAGTTAAGAGTAAATTTTTAAAATTAATACAAATGCAAACGAATTAACATAAATACCCTACTAAAACTTCACCACGTTACGACATTTAGAGCTAGGAGGTTCGAAACTCCTTTTAATTTTCATATAAGGCGCGCCCAAATGAAAATAGTTCTAGCGGCTTTATTTCTGATGATAGAAATTTCAGATTTCTTAGAAAGATGGCTGTGTATATCAGGAGAAGTTAATAGAATGACTTTTTCTGTGTCTTGGGTTTTAGGATTTAGTGTGAGAATTACTTTTTCTTTATCTTGGGTTTTTAGGATTATGAGAATTACTTTTTCTGTCTGTTGTATTTTAGGTTCAGTAAGAGAATTACATTTTCTGTATCTTGGTTTTTAGGATTATAGGAATTACTTCTTCTATCTCTTGGATTTTAGGATTATTGTGAGAATTACTTTTCCTGTATCTTGGGTTTCAGGATTATGAGAATTACTTATTCTGCCTGTTAGATTTTAGGATTAGTGTGATAATTACTTTTTCTGTATCTTGGTTTCTTTTCTTCTTTTTCTGCTTGGATTGTGAGAATTACTTATTCTGTCTGTTGGATTCTAGGATTATTGTGAGAAATACTTTTTCTGTATCTTGGGTTTCAGGATTATGAGAATTACTTATTCTGTCTGTTGGATTTTAGGATTAGTGTGAGAATTACTTTTTCTGTATCTTGGTTTCTTTTCGTTTTTTATGCTTGGATTGTGAGAATTACTTATTCTGTCTGTTGGATATTAGGATTAGTCTGAGAATTACTTTTTTTGTATCTTGGATTTTAGGATTATGAGAATTACTTATTCTGTCTGTTGGATTTTAGGATTATGAGAATTACTTTTTCTGTATCTTGGATTTTAGGAATATGAAAATTACTTTTTCTGTATCTTGGATTTTAGGAATATTAAAATTACTTATTCTGCCTGTTGGATTTTAGGTTTAGTAAGAGAATTACATTTTCTGTATCATGGTTTTTTAGGATTATGGGAATTACTTCTTCTGTCTCTTGGATTTTAGGATTATTGTGAGAATTACTTTTTCTGTATCTTGGTTTTCAGGATTATGAGAATTACTTATTCTGTCAGTTGGATTTTAGGATTAGTGTGATAATTACTTTTTCTGTATCTTGTTTTTAGGATTATAAGAATTACTAATTCTGTCTGTTGGATTTAGGTTTGGTGAGAGAATTACTAATTCTGTCTGTTGGATTTAGGTTTGGTGAGAGAATTACTTTTTCTGTATTTTGATTTTTAGGATTATAGAATTATTTATTCTGGCTGTTGGATTTTAGGATCAGTGTGAGAACTACTTTTTCTGTCATTAAACACACAACGTATATACTTGCATGTGCATCAGGGGTGGCGCCAAAAGGGGTACCCGGGGGGCAGAGCTCTCCCTTCGGGGATACTGTGCCCCCCGTCGGGGAAAATTTTTGTATTCCACTGGTAGAAATTTTTGCAAGGGGTATTCAACTTTAGTTGATAAATAAGAATCTGGCGAAAATTTGAGCCCAATTTCATTACACTAGTCCCCCTGTCTGGCAAATCGCCCCCCCCGTTGGGCAAACTCTAAAGCCATTCCTGATGTGCATTAGCTGTTAATGAGGGTTGTCGGCTCTATGACAAGGAATTCAGAATTTTATATTCATTGAGCATTAAATTTTATCATGCCAAATGTTTGTACTATAAGTTTACAGAAACAGAACTGATTGACCTAAATACAACTTTCTGTGTGATTGACAGAAAAAAAGTGCAAGAAAATATCAGCTGTAATGTGTTGCAATGTTTCCTTGTAGATTTGATCGAAAAAAAATTGAAGATGAAAGCATTATTTGTTTAAAGTTTTTTTTTACTTTATTTCCCCTTGCTTTCTTATCACATTATTTCTTGGCCAGCCAAGATTAAGATAAAGGGACTCTACAGCTATGATAAGAATATAGCGCATTGGTATTGATAATTGCTTGCGTTATGCACATTTGCGAGTAGATGTAGAATAGTGAATATTTCTTTGCCTATGAAATGAAAGAAGAATGGAAAGCTTTCTTTAAAAAGCAAAACAAACTTATATATAAAACATGTTTTAATCATTTTATGAAAAGGAATTAAAATTTCGGTGTTTATAAAGATATCATATTTTGTCTTAAATACAATGGTATACACTCATTTAAAGAGAAAGTGCAATAATTTTGTAAGTAAGTTGATCCTCAAATAAGAAATACATTTTAAAATTTGAAAGTTAGTAATTTATTCAGAAAGATTCTGCCTGTAAATCATATGCATCATATATCAAAATGATAAATCATTTTTATTATCAATATTTTCTCAACATTTTTGCATTAAAAATAAATTGTAAATTCCCATGTTGTAGTTCAACATATATAAAACATATTTCGTCATAGTTTATGGAGCCAGATAAATTAATTTCTTGAACATTTATCTTTGAGTTGGTCGTGCAACGATCAACGCCAGTTAACCCTCCGGCAGGCGCAAACGTCTTTTTCCGTTTTTCATGTTCAGTTCAAAAGCAGATAGCTCGTATTTATATGTATATTTTCTTAAACAACCATGAATAAAGTGTTCTTGATATTTAAAGATATAATTGAATACAAAAAAGATCGATTCATTTCCTTTAAAAGTTAAGTTTTCCAACCTGATAGCTAAAAGTTCAAAATAATTTGGCGCTCAGAGGGGTTTAAACGGCCAAGAAAGCTACAAAGTGAGTTTGATAATTTTGCTTACCATCTTTGCTTCGGTCTTTTCTAGAGAAAAATAAATCTCATGTGTATAGTTTTGTGTAATAATAACGATTGCTGCATGGCTGTTTGTCCCCACATATGTAATATGAAAGTGGATATTTTTGACAGAAAAAGACTCCAGGAGTGAATTACCATCATATAGAGCTAAAAATTAGCCTATTGATTTCACGCAGGGTATCAAGAAAACGATGTAGCAAAAATATAAATAAGCAAGAAATTATTGGGAGAACCCTACAATATTACCCTGTCTCGTGAAGTCTCCTAAAAATAACTACTTTTAAAAATAATTGTAATTAACATCTCTGTTGCCGAGCGACAAAAGGAATGAGACGCTGGTCCAACCCGTCAAAAAACTCAAGGCCTACTTGCGTAAGTCAGATTTTGATCAACCTCAATGCAAAGATAACAAACCATGATTGCATACCCGTTTCCTTCGTTTTCAAGAGGTTCACATTCAGTCCAAAAGATCATTGCAGATGTGGTGAAGCAGGGTGATTTTCTATATTCCATTTCTACCTGCCTCTGTTCTTCTTTTTACCATCTGGGGAAACCAACGACCAAGAATAAATCTGGTGGAAAAGTGTTATCATAAACAAAGTGTCCAACGATGAACTAATTCTTGACTTATCTGTCTGAACATGAACCACGGCGATCCGCCTACTAGGAAGGGTGTAAGACCTTAAGGGGACATACGAATGTTAAACCTCGAAAATTTTCGATTTTATGAAAAAAATACATATTATTTTCTTGTCTTTTCTGAACAATTTAAAACAATTCGAGTTAATAAATTCCCATAAATATAAAAATTATGAAGGAAAATGTATAAGCTCTTCTCACATTGAATATGGTCATATCTTTAAAGCGCTATATCTCAAAATGTGTTTATTTGATATTGCGCGCACGATATCTCAAGAACTATAGAATAGTTTTACATAAAATGTTTACCGAATGTCTATTTTGCTATGTTCTGCAAATTGAACCACATTTTTGTACATATTTCTCCAAAGAAGTTTTTTGGGAGGGTTAGGAAAGTTGAAATTTTAACTATTTTTTAACAATTTTAGTGTGAATTGGTATATAAAATAGAAATGAAATTTAAATGTTAATAAATTGTGGTTCACTTTCTTAAAGAGACAGTTTGGATTACTTAGATACCCAAAATATTGTGCTTAAATAAATATTTTTTTTTTTTGTAATCATGCACTCAAGGTGAATATCTCATTTTTTCTCCAAAAATTATACCCATATTTATTACTCACTCAAATAAATTCATACCAATATGAAGGTTTGAAAATGTGTGTAACATAAGAGAAACAACAGATATTTTCTAGGAAAAAAGTGTGTTTGTGAATTGCATTGTTTCAGAGATATAATGTATCGAATTTGACAGTTTTCCACCATTTTTTCGAGGTTTAAGAGTCGTATATCCTCTTAAAAGTCCCCGGAGAGACAACCAAGATTTCAGCCGCGGGGAAAAGCACCAGGACCTGGATCTCCCCGAGCAGAATTTATTTAACGTCGAAAAGCTTACGAGCATCGCCAGAACATGGGCGGTATTAAGGGTATAAAATATGACATTTTTTGACAGAAAACAAAACACAAAAAGATTTACTTAATTAACAGACAATCCCACTCTGAGGTCAAGAATTACAAAGCGAAAATTTATGACTTATCTGTCTCGAAATGTTTTCTTAGCAGCGACTTCAGAAGATAAATTGGTTTAGATTTTGTAGAAAGGTATGTTTGAGACTTAGGTTTGCTATAAAAACCGCTTTGTCTCAAATTGAAGGAAACTATTTGAGAACTGTCTCGAATTGAGGACTACACATGACAGTCCACTTACCTGTCTCTATATTCGATAAGTTGATATTCTCAGCTGGTTTCATACATAAACAAAAATAACGTCCTCTAACAATTCTCCAATAACACAGTACACAGCAAATGAAGCTGGCCATCAGACTATTTACGACTCATTTTGAGAATTGGGGGTCTATTATGGTACCACCGGTTGGGTTGGGAGTTAGGTTGGGTTCCGTTGTTGACGTGCGGAACACAACCCAACTCCCAACTCAACTGGGGGTACCAGAATAGACCCCTTGGACTCAATCACTCAAGCAAACTTTTCTCACCTCTTTTTTTAAGGTACCAAAGAATGAAATTCCAGGAATTGACTCGTATATATTATTATTACTATGCATTTTTTACGTCACTTATATTTTATTATATTTAATTTTTGATCTTTTTCTCTCTATTCTTATATTTTCCACTCAAACTTACTAGCACTACTTCTAGGAGTGTCAATTTAGTGCCATTAATTACACATTAGAAATCCTGCTATCTCTGATGCCTCTAGTGCCAAATCTTTGATAAACGGACATTCCTTGCTCTAGCCCTCCGAGCGGCGCAAACGTATTTTTACGTTTTTCATGTTCAGTTCAAAAGCAGATAGCCCGGCTCGTATTTGTATGTATATTTTCTTAAACAGTCAAGGATAAAGTATTCTTAAGATTTCGGGGATATAATTAAATACAAAAAATAATGATTTATTTACATTAAATCTAAGTTTTCTAGCCTGATAGCTAAAAGTTCAAAATAATTGGGCACTCAAAAGGCTAAACATGGCAACCAAGTAATACTTTCTACCTGACTCATCCAAATAACCTTTCTCATGTTTCAGTTGTGGCGGTTGTGAAACAGCTTTCTTCAATGACAAAGCAAGTGTAACCTGAATGGATTGCTTTCAAGACCGACCGTTCTTGCATTTTCTAAGCATGGCCTTTATTCCCGATAACTGCACGCTGTGAGTTGTTTTGGGAAGAAAACACCAGATGAAGACATAGTTTCCCCCCATTGCCAAAAAACATCGATTGAATTACGGAAGTTAGAATATAAAGTATTTTATTGCTAGCAAATTTTCAAAAATTAATAAGCATCAAAATTTGCATTCAAGCTGTAAGTCTTTTTGCCCATTATCTAAAATACTTTATTATTACCTACTAGATATGCATAAAAAATGACCAGAACTTCTTAAACCGTTGGTTCCTACCTCACGTTGGGTCACACACCTGATTTTGGTGTTCATGAGTGTTTGTTTCAGCTGCTACCATATATATAAGTAGGTCTGGGAAAATGATTTTTCGTAGGACTTTATTCAGAAATATAAAGGCAGGAACAGGACTGTTTTTTTAACTCTGATGGCAACCAGATGGAAAACTGGATTCGATGTGGTCAACTATAAAGTGGGGTTTAAAGTTGTTTTTTTTTGTTGTTAACATTCATTATTCAATGAAAAGTGTCTTTCTGTACAAAAGTTTGTATTTTTACTGAAATATTTTCCACAATAGGTAACAATAATTTCAAAAGTCTTCTTCATTTAAAAGATTTCATTTATATTTTTACTGTCGTGGTATTTATCCAGCTGGTTTAGCACATCTAGCCAAGTGCTTGAATCAAGAATTTTTGATAAAGGGGGAGTGTGACATGTTCTGTTGGTCAAAGCCACCATGCAGCATTTAGATGTAGCTTGAGATATAAATTTGACTTAGCTCCAATTCATAGGGATATGATGCTTTCTTGGACACCTTTCAGAGGAAAGTGAACCACATTAGTGTTTTGCGAGGAGGGAAATGAGGAATACCGCCAACAGAGGAATACCTCCAACCACCGCTAAAAATTCGTTGCTAAGGCCCACATCGGTCTATCAGCTTTTGAATAGTCCTGGCTAAGAGCATAGCCAGATTATAGAACCTATAACCTTATTCCACCATTTTATGTTCTTTTGTTACGTCATAGTAGCAAAATCACCAAGGAACTGTGACCATTCTAGGATTGTAGTTGTTATCTGACACAACACTGTTCGACAGGAGCCAACATGTCCGGGAAAGGACAATGCCTCAATGGTCACGGAGACCATCCCCGTTGCAGGTGTTGCCTAACACAGGTGTTAATTGACAAAGTCGTCAACATGTCTGGGAGTGGACAATGCAATATTCTTATGAAAAAAACAAAGAGTGAACTTTTGACAGACTAGGGTCGCGAAACCGACCTTCGTGAAAGATGAAATAGCTAAGATGAATGGTGGTAGGTGATCTTTTGAAACTTTGTGAAATGAAATACTACTTGCCTGATGAGGAGACGAGGAGCGATTGATGAAAAGGTGGACTCTGGTTTTGAGAGGGAGATCGATCTTTGTTTCTTTGGGGACAGGAACTAGAGTAGTCTCGTGAGGATTCTTTTGGGATCCCGAATTGCATTTCTCCCAAGTGGGATTGCGATTTTGTATTTTGCGATCACACCCGGACCTCGGGCATGATCTTGCGGAAGTTCAATTGAACTTCGGAAACGTATTGAACTTTCCAGCGTACTTCAGTGTTGGATTTTTGCGGACAGACCCGAACCTCGGGCCCTATTAGCACAAGATGTTCTACAATATTCATACGGTATATTTACGATGATGTGTGGCATTCGAAATATCCTAGCAACATCGTCGAGTTATCGTAAAATATCTTGTGCTAATAAGGATTCCTTATTTTAATATTTTTATTTACTCTCTTATTATTCATGAATTTGGGTAGTGAAAATAATTTCTTCCGGAGAATCTGGGCTATTATATTAGTAATGCTTTGGATCGAGATGCAGATTATACCGCAAGAGACGTGAAATGGCTGGAAACGTTATTAATATTTTAATCTTGAAAGAGAGTTCCTCAAAAGTTGAATTCCGACTTAACAACGTTTATTTGTAAATACGAGGTGAAGAGCCTTAATAAATTATTTTTATATAAAGAAAGGCTATTTTCTTGAGTCTGATGCTACTGTTCCAACTAAAGTGAAATACTATCATTTTAAAACAATGAAAATTATTTTATTACCCAACTTTTTAAGAAATTCATAAAGTTATTTGTTTGTCTGATCCCAAGATGAATGTTTAAATATTAATTATGTTACAACTCATTTCATGATTTTTCAAAGTTAATGAATACGGAGTCAAAAGGTTTTTGAATTTTAAGTTGTATGAACAAGGAATTTTTCCTATATTTTATTCTTAGAATAAAGCATACATTGCAGTTGACAATTATATTATTTTTTAATTGTATTTTTTCGTTATCAAAATATTTCGTCTATACTTGCATTGTTTGTATTTTACATTTGAACTAGGGAGTTACACCCCCTACTCGCTCCGCTCGTCAACCCCCAAGAATCACGTTGTGATTCTTTTGAGATCACTACGTGATCCCAGCTCGCATCGCTCGCTGGCCGTACATTTATGACTGTCTGCTAGTAATAGGAAATTATAATTGCATTAATTACTAAAAGTGAATTTATATTATTTGAAATAACATAAACTTCTAAAATTTTTTCAGCAATTACTATTAAACTAAATCATAAAATTTCTAAAATTAAAATATCCTGGTAGCATATATATAAATATATATATGTAAATGTTTGAAAGAAATTTGAATGCTAAGATGTATAATTATTAAATGTTTACAAATATAAAATATTTACATCAATCAGAAATCAGCCATTTAAAACTTCTTGGTACACAAAATTCAATGTTTTTTCAAGTTTCATTAGCATTAACTTTATTCCAACGAACTTCTAAATTTCCACTCTTCTCAATGAATTGTTGCTAAAAAAAGCTTCGCCACTTGTATACACTCTCACTGCAATAATTATTTAGTCAAGAAAGTTATAACTTTTATCTCTGGGTAGTTATTTATACGTTAAAACCTCAGAAAGTTTGAGTTACAAAAGATTATTTAACCCATTGCACAAACTTTTAGCTTAAAAAGCACAGTTTAACGTGACAAATGGCTTTAAACATGTTCAGATTCACTATAAAAATTATAACCCATACTAATTATTAACTTTTAACTTTTTAAAATTAACAAAATAGCCTTTTTTCAAAATTTTTTTAAATTTCTAAAATTCTTGCTTTTTACACCAAAATTTTAAACATGCTCTTTTTTCACTGGAATGTTGATCAGATAAGCTTCAGAACATGTATAAAAGAACAGACTCGTGCTGAAATCCCACAACTATGTTCCTGTAGCTCGGCAACTTCGCTCCGTACACAAAAACGTTTGATTCTATTTTGTTCATTAAGATTGAATAGTATTATGAAAGATTCCTCAATAGTTTCAGTAGACCTATCTTAACGATTTCAATTTATAATTGAAACGGCTCAAGTTAAACTCATTTTGAAAAATTTTGCTGACCCAGATCAAATCAATCGCGGATTCGAATGTAAACAATCTAAACTCGCGAGCTGTTGCCAAACGGCTATTAAGAAATTCGAACTTTTTTGTCGCCACGTAAGAGAATTATATATAGAGATAAGATAGCTTTTTTCAAAATTTACAAAATTGTTCCTTTTTCAACCGAAATTTTAAATATGCACTTTTCTTTATGAAATATTACACAGAAAAGGTTCACCACTTGTATACATGCTTATTCAAACAATTATTTAGTCAAGAAAGATATAGTGTTCTTCTCAGTGTAGTCATTTGTGTTTTAA
>BGPR01001820.1:131688-188988 GCA_013235015.1 Araneus ventricosus | reverse complement strand
TTTTGTAAAGGCAAACACCCACTCAATTTTCTTCTAGATGTGAAAGAGGTCATTTATAGGTCGCTTTTATGGTACCTGTGAAAGAGAAATGATGTAATTTTTTTCTTTTAAGAGGTTCTCAAATACATTCACATGACGAAAGCGATACCAAAAACAACGTTTTCTCTCTCGTTTGTTTGGTCTCTTTTACAGGCTACGAGCCCGTAGTTGGTTTGAGGTCTTTCATGCATTCCACTTTATTTACTTTTTTAACATCCAATCTCTCCTGGGGAATTGACAAGTTCTCATGTAAGTAGATTTCTTTAAATTTTTTTATCTGAAATCTGGCTTAATAAATGAACGTCAAAATCCAATCGAGTGTCTTTTTATTTAGTGCTATATTTGGAAAGGTAATCTTTTTTCAATCTGTTTACAAACATACAAGTTTATCTAGTATTATTTGCCTTGGTCTTATTACAAGACAAACATAATATTGCTAAAAAATGGTGATTGTTAATGTTATTAAGATATTAAATAGTTACTTCATATTGAATTGCTGCTAATCTGAGAAAAGAATTTCAAAAAATTAACTTTGCTGTCAAAAATGTTCCTCGCTGAAATATTTCTAGACTTTTAGTTCGCAGCATTTTTTGAAGTTCTTTAGTACAACGTTTTGTGTTATTAAAAAACAAAGATACACCCTTAAGGTGTATATATATAACAGCAAATGTGTGCATAATTTAGGATCATCAACAATTTACTTATAATATATTATAAGTTTACAGATTTCCTAGACTCATGATGCAATACTATAACGGTTAATAATACAGCATATTTCAATTTGTTGGCTGAAGAGCTTTCAAGTCTGAATTAAATATTAATTTTAGCTGGAATAAGAAGAAGAAAATGCTTTCCTTCCATTCATCCTTAGTATAAAATTGTTTTTTAAATTGATGAAAACTTTAAATTGATTTCAAATTAAAAATCTTTCGAGTCTCATAATTCTCTTACATTAATAAAATTCAAAAAGTATATAACATTCTTAAATTCTATTTTTAACATCTAGTAGAACTACGGTTCATCCACAACGCTCTTGGTGTAAGCATTTCGTGTCATAAATAAGAAGTGCTAATTTGCATATAAAGCATATTTGATTTAAGATGCAACATTCTCCTTAAGTATAAAAAAATATTTTTTTTAGTTAGGAAGATCAACATTTTACAAATGAATATTTTGGAAACCGCGACAATTTACGTGCTTATTTTTCTCGCTATTATAATGCACACAGGGCAACTGCTTGGAATAATGTTTTATAACATTAACAAAACCATATAAGATAATTTCCAATCCAAAAAATGTTTCTTAAAGTTTTATATTGGTTAATTACACTTTGAAAGATGATACCTGATATTTTAATTAATTTAACCATATTGTATTAACTAATCGAACAATCAAAATCAAAATAGAATATATATTGAGTTATGAAATTGTTAATTTTAAGTTTGTGAACTTAATGTTGATTCAGTATTGTTATTTTTACTCTGTGCAGTGCCACTTTTGTCATATTAACCTTTTCCTCTTTGTATCTTTTAGAGCACTCATCAATTCTGAAAGGAACCAGTTATTTGCATTTATTTCCAAACAGACCACCACCTGCTCGAAGTCTGAAATACTTGCCTCATTTCATTTGCCACTCACCTGACGACACAATGCCAAGCTCTCACACACCATCACTAAACAGTGTGAACGAGAACTCTTGTTACGACATCAAGGGTCACTATCGGCTCGTAATTATGGGAGCCGCTCGAGTGGGCAAAACGGCCATCGTCCATCAATTCCTGTACGACATGTTCCCCACCGAATACATTCCTACGATCGAGGAGCTGTACCGTGGCGAGTATGACGTCGGAAACACTGGTCTGGTCCTTGACATCCTGGACACAAGCGGGTCCTACGAGTTCCCAGCCATGCGCAAACTGGCCGTGGAGACTGGAGACGCCTTCATCCTAGTCTATGCCATCAATGACGAAGAATCGTTCGAGGAGGTTGGCAGATTGAAGGAGCTTTTGATGGAGCACAAGTCATGCAATCCTCACATTGTTGTTGTCGGCAACAAGTGTGACTTAGAGAAGCAGAGAGTTGTCGAGAAGGTCGTAGCCGACACCATCGTCGGCATTGATTGGGAAAACCGCTTTGTAGAAGCCTCGGCCAAGGAAAACATCAACATTGTCCGAATCTTCAAGGAGGTCTTAGTCCAGGCCAACTTCCCGTACGACTTGAATCCAGCTGTCCAAAAACGGCGTACTTCATTACCACTGTATGCCATGCCCAAGGGTAACAACAATATCATCAAGAGCAAGAAGATCAAGAGGAATAGCTGTGCTGTTTCATAATTCATTTCTTTTCAAGTCCAACGAGGAAACCCGTGAAATTTGGGTTCCGAATGAAAGTTTAATGGCCGCCTATGATAAAGCTAGCTATTACTTTTGAGGAAGAAGTACAAAAGGGTATAACAATAGCCTAGGTACTTTTATTTTTACCTCAGATATTTTCTTGCATTGGAAGAGACTAAATTAGTTTTAGTTTCTTCCTTGAATCTAGTCATTTACTTTCTTCTGAAAGCGAGTTTATTACTTTGAAAAATTATTCTCCAATAATGAGAAATTATTGGAGAATAATTCAAATATCTACAAGGTGTATTTTAATTTTTGAAACAATTTGGTTTATTTTTTTAAATTCAATTTTTAAATTTTTGAAGTATGTAAATGGGATTTTGGAAGAAGTATAATACTTTAGATGAGATGAACTGAAACAAAAGGTTTATGTTTTAACTGAGATTTTCTTAAAAAATGCCCTGCATTGAAGAAGCCATAGTTATAAATCTTTCATGGCCAAGTAAAAACACAAAGTTTTAAAAAGATTTTTAAAATTTAATTTTAAAGAGAGTCAGAAGCTTCAAATTTCTTTTGACAAATATCACGAATTCGTTTCGTAAGAAAAGAAGAGATTAAAATATAGCATAAAAAGAAACTATTATATAAAAATTAATTTCTAGATACAATTTTAATTATTAACTTTAAAACATGGAAAAATAAGAGTTAGAATTTAGTTTCGAATCTAACTTCTTTCTATTCTATCTCTTCGTTCCAGCGAATTTTTTAAGAATCGGTTGATTTTATTAGCAGCAAGTAGATTTTCACTAGGTCTAAAAAGAGAATCAATATGTTTTTGGCACGCACTAGAAATTCGAAAATATTTTGAAAATAATTCTGAATTATTTTCCCCTCAGAAAAGAACATTTGCTTAACTTCAGTAATCCATCTTCAGATAAAAGCTAAAGCTTCAAAATATCTATGTTTTAATATAATCGTGACTATGGTTATAGAGAATATTAACTAGAACTTTATTAAGTTACCAAATATATATTTTTAAAAACTACTTACGTCGATAAAAGTGAATTTCTAGATTGGAAAACATATTACACTTGAAAGATATTTGAAGATATTTTCAGAACTATTGGTTTTAAACTTTGAAGTATTTAAATATTTTGTATGGAAAAGTAATTATCATTAAAAGGTTTAAAGTAACTTTTAAAAAACATAATTTAAATGAAATGAAACCCATCGTTGAAAATTTAGACTTTATTCACATTATTCATTTCGTAGTTTATTGAAATTTTATATTTATATCTTGCAAAAACTCATATGTGAAACGTCACTGGATCTTGTTGCATCTTGGTCTGAAAATTGCTATTGTCAATTATTGTAAAGTAATTAGTCAATATTTGTAAAGTAAAATTTATCAAAATATTTTGATATTGATGAATTTTTTTAAATGAACGCCTTTTGCTATTCAAAAATTGTTACATTGTAATTAACAAACCATTTGAATTTTATAAGCATCATTCATATATATTATAACTTGACAGCACGCACGCATATAGCATTTGTGACTTTTTAATTTAATTTGAAATTTTCTTTTTTACATTTTTGTAATACTGCAGAATATGAAAATGTAACCTTTAATTCCCCGTGGCATTTACCATGTATGTGTGTGTGTATCATTGTGCTATTCATTGTTTTAGAAATGTGTCTCTGATAATCTGTTTGTACAGCAATTGTAACATGAAATTCCTTCTAACTATCATGTGCTCTCGTTGGCTTTGTCAACACACTCAATTTCAGTTTGAGATAGTTTCACGAGAGTTTTTTGCCTTCGACATGATTTTAGTAGATATTTTCAGATAGAAAAGTAAACAGGAAACAGTCATGCTTTGAGAAACACTTGTGAAAACCAGTCACTTGCAACAAAGATCGATGCATGAGAAAATGTGAAATAATCTGAAATGTCACACTAAAGTGTTGGAAGGTCTATTTGTAGCTATTCTCATATGCACACGGAAATTATGTTCATGCATTGCTAATGTTATATTCCCACAAAATGCTGAAGGAAAAGAAGTATTACAAAGCATTTACTTCCAGTTTCAAGTTAATGTGTAATAAACATTAGAATAATATTCTGCGAATATCTGGAAAATTTTTCAATTATTCAAAATTAGCAATCTGTAAAATAAATATATAATTCTCGATAAATTTGCTAACACCCAAACTGCCTCACTAGAGAAATAAGTTTTCCCATGAGGTCACAATGCTTTGTCTTGAAACAAATAGAGGCCCGTGGGTCACAAAGCACTATTGTGAAAAATAGTCGGTGATAAATGCACTTTCACATGGCAGTTGAAGCGTTAATATAGCATTTTTTATAATAGCTTTTCTGTAAAAATATATTATAAGGTATATACATATGAAATATGTAATAAGAATACTGAAAAGTTTATGATGAACATGGACTTTGTCCTTTATATTATTAACAGAAAAAGCTAAAATTTGTTTCATATTGCTATAACAGAATAAATGAAATTTACCAACTTCTACTTGAGTAGAATCTTTGACAGAAAGCAGGACGAAATTGTTTTCTTCAGCATTTAGTGGCATATTTATGGAACTCTGCAATGATTATTAAAATTTGTGATGCACAAATATGTATTCTTAAGCATAATATCATTTTCGTTAAGTGTATATTTGATAAATGATAAAATTAAATATATATCTTATCAACGCATATATTTGTATGTATATCACTGTGTTCGTCAAAATAAAATACGTAAAGTACTTTTGATGTCTTCATTTATTTCAATCAAGGAATTCAAACTATACAAATAGACACTCATTCTTGGAGTTCGAAAGCTACAATGATTAAAGTTTTCAGAAAAATCATCACTATCTTCAATAATTACACTTGAATGATTTTATTACTTCAGATATCGAAATACTGACAATGCATATTTGTCCTTAATTGTTTCTAGAAAGTTCTAGTGCTCCTTCTTTCCTCGCGCCACTAATTTGCAGTTTCCGATGTAGAGACTTCTGGCACACGTCTGAAAGAGAAAAAAATCGATGTAGTGGCTTCTAAATTCATTAAAAGATAATAATCATTTATAACAAAAAACATAAAAAATAATAATCATTTATAACCAAAAGAACATAAAAGATAATGATAATTTATAACAAGAAAGGTTTTAAAACAAGCAAAACGTCGAAAACCTCTACTGTTATTGAAGGCTGTTAAGACCTCTAAAATACGGAATTCATTTTAAAATTTAGATGCCTTAAGTACCTCTAAAATACCTTGATTTTGAATTAAGTATAATTTCTGGCATCATTAAACCAAAACTTTGCATAGTTCTAAATTAAAAGGTTACAGCATTTTAAGAAATAATGATATAAAAATACTTTTAAAACGCATCATGTTTTATTATTTGCATAACAATGCGATGCAAATATTCTGAAACTTCATAGCATACTGATTATTTCCCTTTATAACATAGAGCAACTTTTCTCAAAATGGTGCTAAAAGATATGTAGTATAAATTTGATACATTTAGGGTACTGGTTTTATCCATTTACATTGGGCTTAACATAAGAGGGAATGATATAATATATGAAATTCGTCTTAAACACAGGGGTCTTACTAGGTACAGTTTTTTGATGCTGTTGTTTATTTAAATGACACATGCGCAAAACGATGCTGCATTAAACGAGCAGAAATGCTATTCTTTCGACTTTCGTAAATACATTTACACTATGTCATATTTTGTGCTTATTTTGGTTACATAGTGAAGAGAATCCAGCATGCATTTTGCATCATTACCCTTTTAAATTTTTGGTGCAAAAATCGCGTCCAAATAAAACATTTAATGCAAAGCCACGGATCTAAAATTTTGGTGCAGACCTTAGATTAAAATTAATCTCTTTAGATTGTTGAGTTTTTAAAATTATTGTGTTGACATACAAACGAATCGCTTAATCGAGCCTATGGCGGATTTGATAAAAGTTCGATACAGGTCTACAATTTTGGTGATAAATTCATCTATCTAACTACCTCATTACTTTACTAAGTTATCATATTCAAAGGCAGACGAAAAGACTGACACATAGAATTTAAAAAACGGTCTTTTCAATCTCGGGGAAATGTAAAACGTGGAGATAGTACAAAATCTGTGGTCGATTTCTTTTACGATAACAATACTTTCTCATTCTCTTTTTCTTGTGCTAGAAAACACATTTCACGATAGATCTCCGTATTAGAAAAGCAATCACCCAAAATTGTTAAAGAATTAAAATATTAAAATGTTATGACATGTTTTCCGGTACTTGACTTTTAGGCAGAATCAAGCACCATCATTTATCTCTCAGCCGAAAAGTCCTTTTCGATTACAAATTCAGAAATGTTCATGAAGTGTTGTTATAAATGCGAAATAAATCAATGATTATTGAACATATTCTATGAAGAGAAAATTTATTACTAATAAAAGCCAAATAGTAAATTAGAATATCTGCAATATCCCTTCTCAAGCAAATCATCAAAATGGGTTAAGATGAAGATTTCATGAATATACATTTATTTTGCAATGACAATTACACGCAATATATTTCAGGTTCTCGAAATCAAATATAAATGACAAAAATAGATCATGCCGATTAAAATCAGCATAAACTTTACGACTAATCAATAGATTGATTTATACATGCATTTATGAATAATTATGTGAGTTATATATCTTGCAATTATCTAAAATGATTTTGCTCGAAATTAAACTTAATTAGAATTAGATTATCATTTTTAAGGCACTTACCTCAAATTCCATCATCTGCCTGCTTTCCTCTGCTGTGAACTAAATTAGGAGGAAAAAAAAAACGATTAGCACAAGCTTCATATCAAAATTAATATTCTAAATATTGAAAAAATATTTTAAGAAAGACTTTGACAACATTAGGGATCAAATGTTGAATAAAGAGTTATATAATTAATGCTTTAAGTGAAAGCTACTCACCGTAGAGGTATTTTGGCTGATGCAATCAAATATCTGGAAAAAAAAGTTTATATTCATTCAATAATTCAAAACACATTTTAAGTTAAATACCGAAATGTTTACTTTTTAGCTAAATTTGTATTTCTTAAAATAAATGTTACTATTCTAAGAAAAATGTAAAAGTTTATAAATACAAGATTACTGAGGCAACTGTTGCACACGTTGCTGTCTAATACAGATGACAACATATGCTTTTATTTTTACATTCTCTGTACGTTCCCCCCCCCCTTGAATGGGCAAAGGTTTACGCATAAAATTTGCAAAAGTTTCAATACTGTGTTTTTATCCATTTCTATTAAATGAATTGTAATACCTTTATTCAAAGTTAGAATCGAAGCTGTTACTATTAGCAAATAAATAAATGGCTTTATGTTGGCATATTTATTCGCTATCATATTGTATATCTACGGATTTGGACACCCTCCGCGCTTCTGCGCATGCTCTGGGCGGAGTTATTTTTGTCAACATAGGGGGAAAGTGAGGAATGGAAGGGTGATGTTTACATTTTACTGAGCGTGATCTAACTAAGAACTCCGGAAATGCGCTCATATGACTCATTGCCTGACCCCCCTTTCCGGTGTAAAATCGTCCAAAAGTGGTAGTCTCGGAATCCGTTGCTGAACAGTACCCACTTAATCAAAAAATGAAATGAGAAACTGAACCTAAGTTAAAGAATTTCATTGGAAAAACCATGATATTCTTGTTTCTTATGTTACGTACATTTCTTAATGTCGATGAAGTTAAATATTTGAATGCATATTTTTGAGTGATATGAGTACATATTTTAAAAAACTAATTATTTTTCACTGATAATTAAAATATTGGAATAGTCCTGAACTAAATGCGGTTTTACGCTATTCGGTACAGGTATGTTAACACCAGATACTGCAGATTTCGCATGTAAGGCGATCGCTCCCATCGGTGATTTTTATTTTAGATAATTTTTTTTCTCACAAATGGATCACCAATTGCTTTTCCGAAAATCATTATAGTTATTTAGATCACCGAAAAATATGATATTGAATAATATAATTAAATAAGTATTTAATAATAATAATATTAATAATATAATGATAATACAATAATTTAGTAAAATAAATAATTTAAAATAAATAATATAAATAATAATAAAAATAATAAATAATAATTTTAAAATAAATAATTATGAAATTTTTATTATTATATAATAATTTAGTAAAATAAATAATAATATAACAATATTCTCTGATTTATTATAAATTATAGTTAATCTAATATTAATATTTATTAATATTATCTGAAAATTGTAGAATTAGTTAACGCCTAGCAACTGAAAGAAATACTCATTCCGTTCGGAAACACTATGAATATATATATTTTTTTCAGTGAATATTAAAATAAACAATAATGAATATAATTAGGAAATTGTGACTGGTGTCGAAAAGTCTTAAATGAAATTTCAAAAGCTAGTTGTAAAATTAATAGGTTATCGTCTTAAATCGATTAAAATTTTACAAAGTCTATTAGAGAATCTGAATTTTTTCCTTTAGAGAAACACACCAGCTTTTGACCTTTAAATACTGTTAAACAAAGCCATGACCCAAATTCTAATCAGAATATCAGTTTCTCTGTAATCTATGCTTGCATTTTAGATGTGTGGCAATTCAGCGAACATTAATTTGAGTATTTTTTGTTTGCTGAATAAAACATAAGAAAGGCGCCACGTAGATTTTTCGTGAAAACGTCGGGATAAAATCATAAAACAAGTGTTTCGTATTAATATGAAATTTGATTATCAACCTCTTTAATGCAATATTTACACAGAGTGGTATAATGGTTACAGAATAGATAAATCATAAGCTACCACAGAACCTTGCTACATGCGATGAACTTGTGATTTATCTATTCTGTAACCATTATACTACTCTGTGTAAATATTGTATTAAAGAGATTGATAATTAAATTAGATATTAATACGAAATACTTGTTTTATGATCTTATCCCGACGTTTCCACGAAAAAACAATGGTGCGTACCCAACTGTCACTTTCTCATGTTTTATTCAGAGTAGCTTTTAAAGGCGCCATCTGTTGACAATATAGAACAACATTTCGCGTATGCGCAGTAAAGGATTATTTACTATGCTCATATTTACAGTAATATTCAAATTTTTAAATTCAAATTTCAATTAAATGTTTGTTTCACGTATTATCAAGTATTCTGTAAGTTTCGTACAATTCGAAAGAAAACTGTGCATGTTATAATAAAAAAACATGCCGAGTTTGAAATTTTCAATTTAATACTGATTTTTACTAGTAATACTCCTCAACCTATTTAAGATGACACCAGAATCATCTTCGCTGCTAAAAGCGTTTCCACGCTACACTTATTTATAAACTTGCATAAAGTTAATTCATAACAATCACGCGCATGCGCCTACACTGGTACGATGACGTCACAGGCGAAACAAATACTATGTGACTAACTCTTACAGATATGATCTATCCGTTGTGGGGTCAACCATTCTCTTCGCATTAATAGTCTCGTAGTTATCAGCGATTCAAATCTGACGGTATTTTGTCATACAAGAAAGTTCGACCGACTGTCACTGTAACGAGCTGAAAGACGTTTCCACGTCGAAAGCAGTTGCCGGAGGTTGATTGTAATAGTTATAAACATTACCTCTTAGGCTAATTGTTTCAAAGATATTCTTCAGAAGCAATATAAGCTTTCCTATTGATTTAATAGGACGTGGCTCCAAAAAATATTGATTTTGAATTGCAAATTGAGTAATACCACAGGGAAGGAAGACGAATCCTTTGAAACTTATTCCATGATGCTTCCAACCTTTAAACTAACTTTACAAAATTCGATTAATTATTACTTTTGGTAGACAGTCGCATATTTAAGGAACAAATATTCATTTCTTTTCGGAATTTTAATATCTTACGGAACACAATTCAGCTATGATATTTTAAAAAGCATGTTATTTCCACTGCTATAAACGTTTTCATGGTTAGTATATGCTGATCTAAGTTGATCGATAGTTGCAGTCTTTATATTACTAACAATAAAATGCATTAGAATCTCAATATATGAATTAATTTCTACTTCTATTAAATTTTTAGTGAATTCTCAATATAACGAAAAATGCAGCAAAATAATAGTAATAATAAAATAAATAAACTTAAAATAAGTTCTTTTCTTGCATATGCACCTACGTTTTGGAAATGGTGAAAATTTCTTCAAATTTTCCTCATATCATTTGTCTCGTAAGAGACAGAAAGCTAATTATAATAGATGAATGTAACTTCTGTATGGCTGCTACGGTTAAGAATAAATATTATTTTTATGTGCAATAAATATTTTATAAAGCTTTTATACCCTGAAAAAGTGGGAGTTTTGTCTTAAGTGATTCCATTCAATGAATTTCGTGTTGCTGCAAAAGTGGCCATCTCCAAACAAGAAATGTTTCGAGAAAAGCGGATTTTCTGTCACATCTATTAAAAATGAAATTTAAAAAATAATCTGCATGGCATTCGAATCGCTTAGGTAGTGTGTTCTGGTTTGCAAATTATGATGACGAGATATTAAGAAGGTCAAATGGACTCATAATCTTTCAAAAAACACTGCGAAAAAGTGGAGATGGCCGCTTTTATAGTGTATGTGTTTATGTATATCTATCTTAATTATTATTGTTTCCGGTAGATGTCAGCACGAAACTTGATTGAACAAAGCGTAACCTAGTTTTTTTGTTTACAGTAGAGTCTCGATAATTCGAGGTGGGCGGGACCGGGCCTACCTCGAACTATCGAAAACTCGAATTATCGAAATCATAAAATTTAATAAATAAATAAATGGAAATAAAAGCAATTTTTAAATTTCAGTGCAGTATATTTAAATGAATAATGTACTTACATATTATTAGATTACTGCTGATAGCAACAGTTAATTATATCTTAAAATAATTGTCAATTGTTCTTTGTTTAAACACACTGCTCCTATATATCGATCTTATATATATCCCGTTTTCTTTGAAAGGGGGCATTTCTGCAGGTGGCTTCGGAGTGCGCAGTGGACATATGACCCGTCGAACAACAATAAAAACCAGATGCAGTAATTATTTGACGTATTGGTCATTATTTGGGATCTAAACTGATTTTTTCACTAACTCGGATTTATGGAAAACTCGAACAATCGAGACTCGAATTATCGAGACTCTACTGTATTCCTTTCTACAACTCACCAGATGCAATATTTTATTTGCTTTTTCCGTAATTCATCATTCTTTTGTATTATTATCAATGCTTAACCTAATTAATAATATCTTGTTATCTTTTTGATACATCTGCATATCTCTAGCCGCTTTAATAGCAACAGAACGCATTTGTTCAGTAAATTATCCAAGTTTATTTCAATTAGGATAGAATAATTAGAGATGTTAACATAATATTCCTTTCAGTTGCTTAAAATGTTTAAAATAGTCAATAAAGATTTTGATGAGTAACAAATTAGAATTTTTTTCTCCTATTATCGAAAGATTTTGTTCTTAAGGTCTTGATATTGAAGAAAATTTTATAATGTTTTGCTCGAAAATAAAGAAAAAATTTTAAGTTTTATCTTGCAATAATTTATCAGATTGAGATACTTTTTTTTCAAATGTCGACTAATATGAATTATTTGTTGTAAAGAATATCATGTCTGATAACAGTAAAAGGATGTAATTATATTATTTTAATGAACAGTTTATTTTAAAATGAGATTTTCCCTTAATTTTTTATTCCAAATCTTGATTTATTGAACTGCTGCTTAATTTATCAGCAACCGCTCCAGCTAATGCGAATTCTTTTAAAAATCTTTTATCTTGGACTTACAGGCGTATTTGTTATTCTGCATATCTGTTTTTGTAAAAAATATAATTCACGCAAGAAACTAAGACATTGCAGTGTATGGTTATTACTGAAGTAGGGAAAGTTTTTAGATAAATTCCTTTTTATGGCCTTTGGACTGGGTCATAAAAGGCATCCTATACCTTGCTGTTTCAGGTGCTGACTGTCAATAATGGTATCGGTTTTTAGATTTTCATTTCTATTTTGTAGACTTCTTATAATTTTCATATTTTCAATCGAAGAACAATGATTTTTTTTTTGTTGAATTCCTCATGGAACTTTGGTAGCCTCGGTAAGTTTAGGTATTTTCCCTACCATTTACTTAATGTTTGCCATAATTCTGTATAAGATGGAAAAATATTTCGGAAGGTTTTTCTTCTTGTTCTTAGGGATTAAATGATTGATAACGTATTAGTAAATTGTATGCGTTTTTAGGTATACTGATGACATAATCAATAAAGCTGGATAAATATGAATACGTATACGAAATAATAAAATTATACAAATTAAAATTTTAAAATTTTTCTGTGGGAAAAAGGAGCTGTTGAAGAGCTTTGACCAAATAAGAAATCATGTATAAGAGGAAATTTTGTTTAAGAGTTAGTCTTGATCCAATCAATTGAATCAAGAAAATTCTTCAAAATAAATTAATACCTAATACCAAAATAATAAATATATATAAAAAATTAAATATAGAACTAGCCAAAAAAATCTATCAGAGTGAAATGGATGCACTCTGTAAGATTTTTTTACCTAGTCTTGTATTATAGTTTAGCGTCTTGTTAGTAACAGTAGTAGTTGATATAAATTAATAAAATTATAATTTAAATATTAATAGAGAATAAATTAAAAATAATTTAAAAGATTTTATAAGATTTTTGCATTAATCTTGTTAGTAAGTAACTTAAAAATATTACCTTTGAAAAGACATCTCGAGAAGAATACAGCTTTTCCTTCTCACTGCATCTTCGCTTTCCACTTGGATCAATTACTCTCTCGCATTTGAAAAGTGTCGTTTTTACCTAAATCAAACATAATCCTTGACAATTAATGCAATAATATCTGTAAGCTTTAGCCTTTCATTTAAAACAGCATTTATTTCATATTGACATTATTCCCATTGTTTTTATTTAAAAGAGCATTGATATTAACTTATGATATATTTCCAAACACGAAAAAATATAAATGAATTTTAAAACAAATAAATAAAAATATTCATGAAACTCAGTGCATATTATAAAATTTGATTTGCATATCTATTTATTACACATGTTTCATTTATCTTTAACTCACGCATATTAAGAGGAATCGTTTATAAAATTTATTCTAAATATTAAGAATACATATAAATATATCCTTAAAATTAAATAAACTTCATGAAGTTTAAATGAAAAAGTCATAATTTTTTTAGAAAAATTCGATTTACTGAATTGACCTTAATTGGTATAGTTTTCATTATACAGATAGGTATACAACAAGCTAGTTTTAAATAAATAATTTATTCCATATTTTAAGCTAGAATGCAAGTTTTTAGATCACTTTACGAATTTGTTTTAGAAAATAGATCCCATATGCAATATCCTTGTTTACGAAACAGATCACAAGGAAAATGCAATATGCCTTCTAAAACCAAAATAACTTCGGAAATAATGCTAATTCTATTTACACATTATATTAAAAATTATTTTAGTAATCTGAATATATACCTCTATATGCCTTTAAATTTCAGTAAATGGTTGAGAACAGTTGCTGTTTCAATTCATATGGCATTTTTCGTATTCATGAGTCGCTTTTTAGTGGTATACATTTTGCCTTTGGGTGAACAAAAAGCTTATAGAAAAATTATAAGCTCAATATATTGTTTATAATATGTAATATAATGTGTGTTTAATAAGTACTGCACATGCATAAAATGAATTTATAATTTTTTATTTTAAATAAATGTAGAAAATAAAAGGGAAACAAAAATTTATTAAGATATTTAGTGGAACATAATAATTTAAAATGATTTTTGTACGAGCTAAGAGCATCAACGTTCTTAACGAGCGCTTTCTAAAATTAATATTGTAAATATATTTTACATAAAAAAATACTGAAAGAGTTTCCTTTAAATTAGAAATGAGTATTTACCTGCTGAGGCATCATCATGTTGCAAATCTGAAACCTGTCACAGAGACGTTGATTTTTTGCTAGAATAAGAAAGAAATAATTACTTACATATATTTTTGTGTGAAATAATGTCTAATAATAATATGGATGAGGTGAATATTTAAAAATTGAAGTTAATAGCAATTTTTTCAATGCTCAGATTCCTTTCAACTGATAGTTTTAGATACTATTTATGGTTCGCTCATTTCTTTTAACAAGAATTTGACGTTAATTTTCCGAAAGAAAAATAACCAAGAAATTTATTAATGGAGACTTTTTGATATGAAACTCTTACCAAATAGAATTGTTATTGATAAAATGAGACGCCTAATTTAAAATCAGTTCAATATACATACATGAACCATAATATATATGAACATTCAGAACAAAATAAACAAAACATATCAAAAATGCAATTCAAAAACTAAAAATTTATTAATTATACAAGATTTAAATTATGATCCTATAAACAAAAGTGCAAAACACATGCAAAGAGCACATGTGAAACGAAAACAAGTCTATGAACGATATTATTCTTACAACTATTGAAAAATTCAAATAAAAAATTTGTAATTTTCAACAATAAAATTAGTTACTTCGCTTTGGAAGAGCGCATTAACCAGGTTAAATCTGCTATACAAACCATCCCTGTTACTAAAATTGTTGAGAAAACAGGAAGGGTAATTTACCCTAAAATGAAAGAATTAAGAATGAGAAATCTCTCTCTTTATATATATATCAATATCATGAAAGTCAAAAATTTTATTTTTATTAAATTATATTATAATAATATATTAAATTATATTTTTCTATATTATTTTATCTTCCCCTTTTATATATATATTCCACTTTCGGCAATTTCTTATCGCAGATTTTTTTTCTTGACATTTTGTTTTATGAATGTTTATTTTGTATATGTTGCTTTTACTTTTCTGTTATGTTTGTTTCGTATTTGTTATATATATATATATATATATATATATATATATACTGCAGACTTTCATATCGTGATCTATTTCTTTGGAGTTTTTGTTTGCAACCAAACAAACAAGCAAAGCTTGTACAAACACACAAAGAATAATATAGATGAAATTTGGTTTTTATTTTATAATTTTGAAAATAAGAAAAGGTTGCGGATTGTAGATAAATTTAAGATAAAACCAAAACGGAAATTTAGGTTTGCCTCTAATTTATCAAATTTAATAGTGAATAAATCAATTTATTAAAACTGATTAAATAAATAAACGAATTTTAATGAAAAACTGATAAATAAGCAAAACCACCCTCATAATCCTTCGTCAAGATTTTGAAATGTAACACAGATTTATGGAAAATATATTCACTGGATGCTTATTTTTTTAAATACATATTACAATTACGGTAAAAATTTTACTTCAAACAAGTGAATTTCAGAAGCTTGCTAAAATTCTATCAATGCTTTAGTTAACAAAATAATGAGCATCTAACGATAGCACCTAATCTAAGGGAATGCACACACATGTAAAAATGTTAATGAAATCTTTTGAAGAATTACTCACATTCCGAAAGGCAACGAACTATTTCCTCCAGTTCGCTTTTTGTCATTGTAACGAGTTGCGTTTTCGACGATTTCTCCGAATAAACACAAACAAAAAGCAGAAATAGTCCACTGAAAATTTGAAAGCTAAAAGGGTTCATTTCTAATGAAAAGGAAATGATCAAGTAACAAGAACACTATGGCAACCAGGAATGAGGTAACAGCAACAAAAAGAGCAACCGACTTTATATATGCAGTCACAGACCTTCAGAATTCGAGTGATTGCGTTTAATTAATTCTACCACTATGAAAGTACTTGAGATTTTCTTCGATAGAAATATAGTCTTTCAAGGTTTTTTGCATTATTCATCTGAAAATACAATGCGTGTAAGCAGACAAGGGATTATCTTTGATTGTACGCTTCATTGAGTAGCAAGAAATCGCTTACCGTAGAGACGCTGCAGAACTCTAAGCATGTTTTCAGAAGATTAGTTTCGTTTTATTTAAGGGTGTTGACAAATCATTCAGTGTCGATTTTAAATTTAAAAATTTGATCTTATATTGTACTTAAGAGGAATTAGATTGAAAAATTACTATTACAAAACTAACTGATTGCTACAATATGATTTTACTATTGTAGTGAAACAAAATGTTCGCATTATCAAATGCAAAATTTCAATATTAACCCTCTGAGCGCCGAATTATTTTGAACTTTTAGCTATCAGGTGAGAAAGCTTAGCTTTTAAAGTAAATGAATGAATTAAATCAGTACACTTGGCTTTATTAAAATGAATGTACCAATGTTTTTGTATTTAATTTATCTCTGAAATCTTAAGAATACTTTAACCATGATTGTTTAAGAAAATATAAGTATGAATACGAGCTATCTGCTTTTTTGAACTGAACATGAAGAACGGAAAAAGACGTTTGCGCCGCTTGGAGGGTTAAGGAATATTGGAAGTTAAGAATGCATACATTTATGTAGATGGTAAATAGACGTAAAAGAATGCTAATGAAATATGCTTTTTAAATTTCTAGATCTTCCTTTGTTTTAGTACTTTTTTTGAAGTTAAAGGGTAGAGTCGCCGAATTTGGGCTACCTGGGCATTTTTGAATCTACAATGATGGAGAAGTAATTTTAATGAAAAACAAGTGGTAGAATTTTTTTGTAGTTTATTTATCTTCAGAAAAATTGCAATTTAGTTTTTATAAAATACATTTTAAATTAGGAAAAAATAGAGATTATAAAAAAGAGTCATCGATCCAATCAAGGAAACCATTTGCCTAGATTGGACCACTGGCTGACTAGATTGGACGAATGGCTGCCTAGGTTGGACCACTGGCTGTCTAGGTTGGACCACCAATTTCTTTAAGCACACTTAAAGCAAAAATATTTTTTGATTCTCAAATTCACACCAGCACACAATGCAAGGACCGAAGTATGACATTTTATGCACGGCATTCGCATGCTTTTCTCACTTTGTTCCCTCACAAATGACGCGTATCCTTTTTATACTTTTTGTTCCAATATTTGATGACTTTAGTGTCCTTTTATTCTTTTTTTACTTTCAATTGTTCCAATTCCAATTTATGAGGTCTACTAGCGGTGATAAACGGCTTCCCTAGCTATTACTGTAATTTAAGATAATAATCCCATTAATTTAAAAGATCCAATTTAGGCAACTTTTTGTGGTACAATCTATGCAACCTTTGGACAAGAAGAAAAAATTCCTCAAACCTTATTTTAAAATTATTTTAATAAAATTATTATAATAAATTGTAGCCAAAAACATTTACCATCTGAGAACTTAATGTCGCATTTTTCTAATTCAAAACAGCGTAAGCGTTTGTTAAAATAATTAATGGATCAAAACACTTGTTCTCTAACTCTAATCATGTAGAGTTTTCTATTAAAAATGATTTTATACACTTCATTTGCATCGTTACAATATAATTTGCCTGTTTTACGGCCCAAATTTTTAAAATAATTGGAGTTATTGCTTAGCAACGGATTCGGAAACCCTCCGCGCTTTTGCGCAAGCGCCGGGCGGAGTTATTCATCAAAATAGGGGGAAAGTGAAGAATGTAAGGGTGATGTTTACATTTTACTGAGCGTGATCTAACAAAGAACTGCGGATATACGCTATTATGACTCGTGCCTGATACCCCTTTCCGGTGTACAATCGTCCAAAAGTGGTAGTCTCGGAATCCGTTGCTGAACAGTATGATAAAAGTCTAATTTAGGCGAATTTGGTCTGAATTCGGCGTCTCTTCCCTATATAATATACAAATATGAAAATAATTGTTAAAAGTGAATAAGAAAATATTCAAAAGACTTTATTAGAAATGAATAGAAAACCGAAAACAAATCTATTGGCCCGCATTTAAGGAAAAATGAATGTTCTCTTGCTGAATGAATAATTTTGGGATTATTTTTTTGACAACTACAGCCTTTTATACAGAATAAATAGCTTCTAGACAAAATGGTTATAAGGTTTTTTTGAGAAACAAAAGACATTTTTGGTAAATATGACAATGGATGTAATATTTAATTTCATCTTTTTTCACAATATGCATGTAGAGAAAATATAGCTTTAATGTAAAGCAATGTGGAGAATCGGTAAATTTCGAAAAAAAGGTTTTAAGGTTTTTTTTCAGTATTTTTCCCATGTTTACACATAATAGTTTTCTCTACGATAAATTTTAAATTTTGAGAGGAGTTTTTATTATGGATTATAAATTAGAAAATTTTAATCCGATTGAGGAAGATAAATTTTAAGTAATATTGTGTGGTCATTTAAAGTATATAAAACGCATGTGCCCTAAATGTACTGAATTTTACCTAAAAAGCTTTAAAAAGAGATAATGACCTCCAAACCTACGAAATTATTTTCTATAAAGGATATAAAAAAGTTTGAAACCAAGTTTTTAAGATATAAAAATGGGCAAAGCATTGTCACAATGCGGTAGAACATAAAATATTTCTAAACTGCCATCGATAATTCTTGCCTTACGAATTAATTGATTTTAGCTTCTAAATGGATGATACATTCTATTTTGGAAATTTAATTTTGTTTCTTATAAGCATTGTTTAAGGATGCATGAAGCGTGGAAATGTGTCTACACAGTTTTTATCTTTAAAATTACTTATGTCCTAATTACAACGTTCAGCTTTAAACATTCTTTATTTGTTTGTATATGTCAGGCGTGTTACTGCAAGCAGTTGTACTGCTGTAAATCTTCATTCAATATAATATCTAATTATATATTGCGGCTTAAAGAGCATAGAATTCTATTGCATAAGAAAAATAATTCTTATCGTAGGAAGATCATAATAAAATTTTTTGATTTGAATTAAATCTTTAATCTTTTGGAAGGAATAAGATGGAAATTTTGGCAATGCGACCCATTATATTTCTCTACTCAAATCTCGACGAAAAAATTAGTATGTTAATCACGTTTAGTATAAAAAATATTTTTCATGCATCTATAATGAGATAATAATGCTAAAAATATTAACCACCGATTTCGGCTTACTAAGTGATGTTCTATTGAATCCTGAGAGAAATTATTGAAATATACGAGATAGCATTTAGTTATACAGAAACCATGAAAAGTAAATATAATTCTGTTTCTCAGGTAAAAATTATCTTACACTTTGTTTATGTGTTGCGAAAATTATCGCATTGTTTTAGCAATATTTTTTGTCTTTCTGAAGAAAGTTATTGCCCAGTATATAAACTGCTCTTAGAAGTTTCTACTGACGGATACTGCTCCTTGGAAGACTCTGGGGCTACCATATACAAGTTTAGAGATGATTTTATATCAGATCAGTTGCTGTCTTTACTAGGAAGCCCCTCGACAAGAACAACATCATGTTCGCAGTCGGGAAATATGTCTTCCAGTTGCACATAATATGCTCAGAAAGGCAATAAAAGTGTCAGTTGCAAGTTCTATTGTATCCTGATAGAACTATATTGAAACAGGGACGAGTTTTATGCTTTGTTTACATGCCTGTAATGAGTATTTCTGGTGTAAAGCTAAGTCAATGGATCACAGGTCAACATACAAACAGATAAAGTCAAGATTTTTAATGTAAATAAAAAAGCCAGAAAACTCGTCCGTAAAGTGTAATTATAGCTAAATATAACATCAGCAGAGTTTTTTTCACGAGGCTGCGATGCGAGACAACATTTAGTTATTCAGAAACCACAAAAAGTAAATATAATTCTGTTTCTCAGGTAAAAATTATCTTATATTATTGCATCGTCTTAGCAATATTGGGCTGTTAAAAATTTTGCCTTCTGGAGAATTTTATTGCTTAGTACATAAAGTGCTGTTAAAAGTTTCTTTTGAAGGATACCTCTTATTAGCCGATGCTGGAAGTTTAGACATGGTCTTATATTAGAGAACTTGCTGTCTTTAATAGGAAGTCGCTCGACAAGAACAAGATCAAGTCAACAATGGGAGATACAATAGGAACCCTGGTAATCCGGACACGCGCTAATCCGGGACCCTCGGTAATCCGGAAGGTCCATGGAAAATGGTGCAAACCCGAATCCTGCGCTGATCTAACTCATGGAGCAGAATGTTATTCAAAATATCAAGCTGGGATATCGCAAGTTGCTTCTTACGACGATTTTCAATGATCTTCTGCACAATGAAAACTCGGAAAAAACACAGACAAATGTAAATTTAAAAGATGTCGTGTTCAGTCTTGCTAACTAGGCATCTGTGTCTACATTGCTGATCAACAAGTCGTGGAAAAATTTGCTTCCCGATTTTATTGATCCTGAAGTTGAAGAAAATGTGCAAACTGAAGAAATTCAGCTTGCATCACTCATGAACCACAAAACATTACAAGAAACGAACCCGATGTCTGATACTGAAGTCCTCCAGTGGGCTGCTAAGGCTGACGACAGTTTGACTCGAAATAAAATTTTAACAGACGACGAAATTATCAGGACGGTAACAGCAGAAGATGATGATGATGACGACGTCACCCCTGCAAACTCCATCAAAATTTCTCATTCTGAGGCTGGGGAGGCTCTCAACACTTCATTACAGTGGGCTGAAGAGCAAAATTTTGAAGCACACGGAAATTATGCTCCTCAGACGTTTAAGAGACCGCGCATTTGAATTAAAAATTGGAACGGCCGCGCAAAGAAAAATCTCTGACTGTTTTGGACAATGATTATGCTCATTCAATTGCATATGTAGTAATTATGTATGTATGTTACCGTGAAAGACCGAAATCTGGAGAATGTCGACTTTCACCGGTGAATGTCAACATTCACATAGTAATGTCACCGGTGAATGTCAACATTCACATTTGAAGAATGTCGACTTTCCCCAGTGAAAGTCGACATTCTCCAGTTTCGGTCTTTCACAGTAATATGTACATATCATGTTCAAACTGTATCATGTTCATTCAATTTATCCATACAATGTTAGTTCATACAAATATACCATAGTACCTATACATACAATTTTTGAAAAAAGTGTTTTACATTCTTTTTTAAAAACCTCGCTAATCCGGACGTTCATGTGCCTGAATTCGTCCGGATTACCGGGGTCCTACTGCATGTCGTCCAGGTGCACATGATATGCGCAGAAAGGCAAATAAAAGAGTCAGCGGCAAGTCGCTGTCTGATCCACATTCCCTCTGTCCATTGTCCCAAAAGTATTCTCATTCCTGCATCTTTGATGTCGGAGTTTTGACTGCTCAAGTTGTATTTCGGACAGCGAAGCCTCAATATTAACGCGACTTTAACATAATGGAGTTCAGCTATGTGTGTTGTCTAAGGATTTTAATTTTGATTCACCATTGCTAATAACGTTTTCAACAAGGGTTATCGAATTTTATAGGTAAAAAAAATTTAACTTATTGATATTTGTTTGCAAATAAAGTGAAGCGGTTATAAATTTGACTGGATTTAAAATTTTACAGGTGAGAAGTATGAGCAGTGAAGAGCTTACGCGCAAAGCAGTGCGTCCAAGCAGAAAGGAGATACATTGCACAAAGAGAGCGTTACAACATCGTGGCGAGTTTAAAATGTTTTCTCGAAAAGGGAGTTCCCCGAAAAATCTCGTGACTTTCTAAGTTAAAGTAGAATTGCGGTTCTCTAAGATTGAAGTAGAAGTAACTCGTTTATAATTAAAACTTAAGCGGCGTTAAAAAGATTTAATTTAAAGAATACTAAAACGTTAAATCATTACATGCATGTAGAATGTCCAGGAAAAATTTAAAACAATGTATAATTTCTTATTAAGGTGTGAGGATCACAAAGAAACTTCCAAAACTATATGGAGTTATTTCCTAATAATAGCTTACTCTTGAAACGCAAAAGCGGACAATAAAAAGACAATTTTTGAAACACTTAGTGATGACATTATAAATGGGATTTATAAACTGCTTTGATGAGAAATATTACATTACAAGAAAATCACCCGTCATTGCATGTTGGGTGCAAATTGCCTCTTCATTCGAAAGATTTCCTGTCAAATTTGATGTGTTTAAATAGATATATATGCGAGAGAAATGTTAACATTGATTGAAAACAAATAAAATAAACATATGCTTTATGACAGGAAATATTTTTTTTATTTACATATTTCTTTATTCAAAAAATCTCTTGGTAAACAACATTCCGTGTGAAGTATTTTTCGTTATTTAACAATTTTATTATAATTCAATAACCATGAAATTCTCAGCTTGTCAAACGGAAGTCAAAAGTTAAAATTTCGAAGGAATTCTTTTTCGAAATTCTAATCGAAACAAAGCACTTCTCTGCTTGTCAAACGTTGCCAAAAATATTATCAAATTATATCATTACGATTGCAATAAATAATCAGATGTAACGTGGCGTCCAAACTATATCACGCGCGTGATATACCACCAACGTGATTTACTACTCTCTATTAAAAAACGGAAATTAATTTGAAATATATGATTAATATAATTCAAAATTTCTCGGGAAATATTGATCATAGCGAGATAAATTTTATATCAATCGATAGAAAAGTTTATTTCACTATTTTAAAGATATTAAATTTGAAATTGGAACGACTCTTTTAAATTTAAAAGAACTCAAATTTAGGTTATCTAACAATGAAATAATGCTGTTTAACGTCTCGCAGTGCTATGGCGCGAGTTTTATTGTTGGGGACATCAGAGCGTTACCGAGAGACAGATCTGGGCTGTTATATTAGTAATTATCTACAAGCACCGCAAACAAGTATCAAGGAGAAAACTAAAATGTAAAAAAAAAGTTTATGTTCTGTCCTTCCCAAAATATTAACAAATTGTTACATAAACTGAAATACTTAAACTGATATTTGTACAGCTGTCAGCCATCGCTACAGCGTTTTGTTCTCAAAGCACAATACCTTATTTTTTCATCCACAGAAATATTTAGGTCGATTGGGATGTTTTGATACACTTTCATTTATGTGACAGATATTCAAACAGATTTCTAGTTCATGCGATTGTTTAAGAATTTTTTTATCTACACGGAATCTATCCATATTCCTTTCTATACGGAAAATCATGCAGTTGCATTGCTAATATGAAAAAGTAAGTGAGTTGTTTTTAACTCTATGAGCCGTATCCCGCCTCAATATGAAAAAGTAAGTGAGTTGTTTTTAACTCTATGAACCGTATCCTGCATCAATATGAAAAAGTAAGTGAGTTGTTTTTAACTCTATGAGCCGTATCCTGCCTCAATATGAAAAAGTAAGTGAGTTGTTTTTAACTCTATGAGCCGTATCCCGCCTCAATATGAAAAAGTAAGTGAGTTGTTTTTAACTCTATGAGCCGTATCCTGCCTCAATATGAAAAAGTAAGTGAGTTGTTTTTAACTCTATGAGCCGTATCCCGCCTCAAACCGCCCCATTCGACAGAGGCTTGAACTCGGGCGGTTTCGGGTGCCTGAGTGCATTTTGCGGGAGAAAAGTGGTTCCGTTCTTTGCTGACAATTAATCGCCCGAATTCGGGTGCCGTTCTTCTGGAAATTCTGTAAAGAAAGGGATGATTCCATTCTATTTTCTTGTACGAGAATTTACTTCAATTTTTGAGGTTCTGAAATTCTCAATTTAGCCGGGTTCAGAGATTTAATATAACCTGATTCTGTTAATAGTTATATTAATATCTTATTAATCAGGAATAATTTCTACCTGAATCTGTTACAAATAAAACTTACCTGATGTTGTTCAAGAATTTTCTATTGGAAAACCATATAAATAAATTGCTGTTGCGGAAAATTGAGTTATATTATACCAGACTAATGCCTGATTTTTGTCAATCTCAGAAAACGTTTACGGTCGATTATGAAATATAATACGGTTGTTTATGAAATTATTGACTTAAGATTATGCAACAGTATCGGTGTTTCAGTTCAATACATGGTTTTGCCATTCGCAGAAATATGTAAGAGGTCGATTTAGATTCTGTGACGCACTCGCTTCATTCACAGGAAAGATATTCTTACATATTTTTGTTCGTTTCGACCATTCAAGAATTTTCTGAATAAGAAATCATGCAATAGCAACGCTATTATGAAAAAGTAAGTGAATTGCGTTCTCACAGTGCAATACCTGATTTTGTCATCCTCAGAAATATGTAGGAGGTCGGTTGAGATGTTTATTTCTTCCATGGGATAAATATTCATACATAAGTCTTTTTATTTGCGTTGTTCAAGAATTTCCTATACCGAGATTCCTATTCCAATCATATAATAGCAATGCTATTTCAACAAAAGTGAGTGGAAGATATTTATGTCTGTAAGCTATTTGAATTCTACGAAAATTGAATTTTTAAATTGCCTAAAATATGCATTGCATTTTTGGGGAAAATGATGTATGATATGAAGAATAAACGTTGCTTCTTAATTCTCCGAGCGCCCAATTATTTTGAACTTTTAGCTATCAGGTTAGAAAACTTAGTTTTTAAAGGAAATAAATCGATCTTTTCTGTGTTTAATTATATCTTTGAAATCTTAAGAACACTTTATCCATGGTTGTTTAAAAAATTATCCATATAAATACGAGCTATCTGCTTTTGAATTGAATTCATTTGTCTAAGGTTAATTTTACTCTACACGTATGTTCAGGATTTGTAACGCATTATAATGCATAGAAGTACAATGTCTGGTAAAATCTTGACGAAGTTTCAAACATTTTCAGGAAGTTGTTTTCCTACGACACACTTTTCCTTTATGATTAAGGTTCTGTGTATTTTTCATTACCTGAGGATAAATGAAACGCAGTTGGTAAATTAATTTCTAAAAGTTTTGTGTGGCGCAGTTCTATTGTCTCACCTTTCATGCCAGTTGCTTTCCTGATATTAAATGCTTTTATTCTTATTTCATGAAAGTGATGAAATTCCTTTATTGCTATGAAAAATGCATTGTCACCTATTTTCCGCGCTTTTTATGTTTATTTCTGTCTTTAAGTTAATACGACGCATGTTGTTAGATTATATGATGCGTTGAATCATGTGATCCTCGTAATCCAGGTGTGTCTGTCCACTGAGAGCTTTTATGATCTTTAATATTTATGCCGTTTTATGATTTTCGTAAGCATCTTTTACAAATGTAATTTCTCATAAAATCAAAACATAATGAAGTTCCGTTTAGTTTAATGGCACAGTTGGTAAATTTGTTTACTTCGGTTTGTTAACAGTTTTGAGAAAAATATTGTGACAAATTCGTCTTGTGAGTGTACGTGAATGCAGTCCAATAAGCAGGATTACAAAAATAAACTCTTTTTACAAATATTTCCAAACGAAACGCAAAGTACCAAGAGTTACCGCTGTAAAATTCACAACAGAGAACTACCAATAAATCTCAACCATGCCATAAAGGTTTTTGTTAACTCACCAGCTTGCTGGTCAAATTCCAACTAACTCTTCTTGGCTTGAGAGCTTGCCTTTTATTCTTTTCAACAGGAAGTGACTTCATTACACAGGAAGTGACATAATCTCTAGAAAGTACACGAAATCAGTAGAAATATGTTGAAAGTTCGAGGTCCTTCTAGAGAATTCCACTTATCGCCAAAGTCGCCACCTTTGTCGCCAAGTCGCCAAAATGGTCGCCAAATTTGTCGCCAAGGTCGCCAAATTTATCGCCAAGGTCGCCAAATTTATCGCCAAGTCGCCAAGTTTGTCGCCAATATTAGCATCTCAGGGAAACAAATTTATAGCTTTGTAACAATATAATTATATCTCAAATGAACCATTTGATTGCTCAAAGAATTACGGTAAGAAATTGAAATATTTTCTTGGAGACGAGGTCAAAATATTTTTGACGTATTAAGATATCTTTGAATGAACAATTATCACCTTTAATTTAAATGATACTTAACTTATAGCTTACAACCTCGGGTACTTGTGAGCCGGTTATAACCGGTTTCTGAAATTTTTATTTTCTCAAATACTGAATTTCCGAATTTTTCAAGTGTAGTCTAATTATATCTGTTAAATCATGTTGTAGAACAAATGTATAATTTAGATATATCATGAGTTTAAAACTTCTCTTTTAAAGTTTAAAAGGGAAGTAAAACTTCTTGTTTGAGAAGATCAGAAAATTGCTCTCAAGACAATATTAGTTAAGATTTTAGGGATAATCGTTTGAAAAAAATGGAAAGCATAGTAAAATTCTTCATAATTATGATCAAATCTTTTTAGTTCATTTATAATACTTGATATTAGACATACAACATGTGTGAAGAGTCAGGTGAAAATTCCATTGTCTAAATCAAAATATCTTGCAAGTCAAATTTAAATTTTAACTGTTAACAAAGCAAAAAATATTTATTAAGAAATTAATGGAACTTAGCCTCTCTCCAATAAAAAGGTACAATCAGCCTTTCAATGATCGCGCATCAGTTTTAAGTTAAATGATGCTTAAATTACGTTAACAGTTCGCATTATTATGTATAGACTATCTGACAGTTGCGAAAATAGGATTCGTGTCTGGAGGGGGGCTGAAGTCATAAAGACTTTGTATCGCCGTGATGAATGCGAAACCTCAAGGCTAAAGTAATCCAAAACTCTTTAACTTTACAGACTTTTCTCACCTGACAATAAGCATCATAAAAAACAATACAATACTTTAGATAATTTGATAAAATTTACAGTAAAATAACTAGCCAAAAAATGTCTTTAACCGCGTCAAAGCTATAAGAACAAGTGAAATGACTACAAAAGTAAGAAATTTTTCGAGCCTGTCAAGCCAGAAAGTAATGTTGAAACGTTTTTATTATTTTTTAAAAATGAGGGAAATTAATTAAAAAACAGTTGTAATGATGTTAAATAAAATTAAGAATTCCGGCTTGGCTCTGGGGGGGCTGTAGCCCCATAGACCCCCCCCCCGGATTCGCCACTGCTAGCTGATATACCCGGCTTTGCTCGAGATAAAAATATTTTCAAGTCAAGGTACTTATGACACTTTCAATTTAATAAAAGAGTTTTTCGCGGAAGCGTTTTTCGTTGATTTTTCGTTAATCCGCTGACCCTTTTTGATCAGCAGTGTAAACACCCTTCTTCTTTTTCTCTCCTTAGTTTGAACCACCTGGCAAGAATCTCGTAGTCCTTCGTATTCCATTCCGGCCCCCCCCCCCCATCATTGCTACGGCAACAACAGAAACGCTTTCATATCTTGGGTTTTATTGACATTATCCGAACTACAATTCTCTTCTCTTTAGTGACGTACAATAAAATACCTGGTAAAATATCGGTGAAGTTTCAATCATTTTCAGGAAATTGATCTTCCGCGAAGCATTTTCCTTCATGACTGAAGTTCTGTGTATTTTTCCATGCCTGAGGTTAAGTAAAATGCAGTTTGAAAGTCAATTTCTAGACGTTTTGTGCTGCGCAAGTCTATTATTTCGCTTTTTTTACCAGTAGCTAAACTATGATTTTAACATTCCGTAGTTAAGCTATGATTTTAACATTCCATAGTTTAAGATATGATTTTAACATTCCATAGTTTAAACTATGATTTTAACATTCTATAGTTTAAGCTATGATTTTAACATTCCATAGTTTAAGATATGATTTTAACATTTCATAGTTTAAGCTATTATTTTAACATTCCATAGTTTAAGCTATGATTTTAACATTCCATAGTTTAAACTATGATTTTAACATTCCATAGTTTAAACTATGATTTTAACATTCTATAGTTTAAGCTATGATTTTAACATTCCATAGTTTAAGATATGATTTTAACATTTCATAGTTTAAGCTATTATTTTAACATTCCATAGTTTAAGCTATGATTTTAACATTCCATAGTTTAAACTATGATTTTAACATTCCATAGTTTAAGCTATGATTTTAACATTCCATAGTTTAAGCTATGATTTTAACATTCCATAGTTTAAACTATGATCTCAACATTCCATAGTTTAAACTATGATTTTAACATTCCATAGTTTAAGCTACATTTTTAACATTCCATAGTTAAGATATAAACTAAAAATCCCTAACTAATACATAAGAAATAACATTAAGAACATAAACGAAAATTTTTTAAAAAGTTGAGAAACTTTTAGATTAGCAACTTTGTGCACAGTAATATGAATTAATTTTTGATGAAACAATGAAAAATATTATTCTCCTTCCTTATTTGAAAATATGAGAGCATCGATGTATGAACGTCGCATTAATATTCTAAATTATATGAAATTATGACATGTATTATTCCTCGAGGTGTTTTTCCGAATGTTTCAAATAGCGTCGCAAACACCCTTGCGAATGTATAATAAATTAAAACATATCTTCAAATCAAAATATTGTTAAGGTTTATGGCATTTATGAGGACATCTCTAACATATAGTATCTGAAAGCATCTTTTTTTTGTAGCGCAATAAAATGATAATCGCTTTGGTTGTGCTTCATTGATTTCAGCTGAGTTTCAAAAGTTCATGCTCCGCTGACTGTAAAAGTGGGATACGGCCTTCAACCAATAATGCTTTGATTCAACAAACAGTCCGACAAAACAGGGAGTTAACTGCATGATTAATTATTTGTGAAACTTCATTACCATTTCTGATGTTATGGATAACATATCACGATGTAGCGATAACATATAACGATTTCTTTGAATAGTTATAGATGAAATGCCGTTTTCCGGAATTAATTTTTAATTTGAAAAAAAATTAATAACAAAATTATTTCTCTCAAATGAAAAGCTTGAAATCAGGCAATTAGTTGAATCTGAAGCTAAGCGGTTTCGCTATTATGACGAATTTATTTGTGTGTCTAATATTTTATGTGAAAGCTTCGGAAATTACCTATAACTTAATGGCACTGTGGAATTTACTAACCTTTCCTGTAAATCGCTGACCTGAGTTATAGTTCAGTCGAATTGTCGTTAAAAGTATCAAAATATGGAAAAAATACATAACAGCAATTATAGTGCTTTAAGTTGATGGGTCGCCCTCGCAAAACATGGCACTATATTTTGTACTCCGAGATCGAACCGGATAAGGGTGGGGGGGGGGGCGGAAAATTCGCACGATCGTTATTTGCATTTAAACAAAAGGCTATTATTCTGATAAAAATGTTTAAACCAAAAAGTTATAGGTAGTAAAAAGATTTATAAAATGTGTCGTCGAACGTTAAGAGTGATTAATTAGGGCTGGAGTAAATTTTTTAAAAAAACGCGAATTTTGGACAAGTATTTTTAATTTAAAAAAATTAGAGCAAATGTTTTGAAATTTCACGTAAGTACGCTTTATATAGTAGGGTATATATGGATGAAATTTGAGAATGATATTTGCCTTATTTTTTGAAATATTCAACTTTTTCGAATAAAAATAACGTCGTCAGAAAATGCTTGTAAGTGCTTTTTTTATCTGTCCGAATTCGCGGAGAGAAAAAAATCCTACTCTAAAAATTTTGTTCTATACTTTCAAATGGCTTTGTAATAGTCGATTTTTAGAAAAAAGTGAAGAAAATTAAGTTCTAAGTTATCATTTTGTTCCGCTTATTTTACCTGAACGCTTTCTCCAAGGGAATTTTTTTTTCCGATGAGGACAATTCGTTTAGGCATAATAAAATAGAGAAAATGCTAAGTTCAAACTTAATTTTCAGAACGTATTACTGAATGTAGACCATTACAAATCGGTTTGAAATTGTAGAACAAAATTTTTAGAGTAGGATTTTTTTTTCTCTCTGCGAATTCGGAAGATAACCAGCTGGAGTAGTCTCCCCTAAACTTTCTCGTATACTTTCCCAAAAAGGTCTGTTTCCCTTCCCCCCGCGTGGATAAAAAAATTCGAACCTACTGTAACCCAGAATCCTATGACTATCAGAAGGTTTTTCATTGTAGATTATAGTGACTGTAATAATATTTACGTAAAGAATCAAATTCAAAGAGATGCGTAGCGATTAAATGCGAGCCGATTTTCCACTCTTGCCGTCTCAAGGACAAAGTGGCGTAATTCTTCCACATGCACAAGCATTACTACCAGAGATTGCTACCAGTACGTATGCTCATGGAGTTCGTTTTCAAAAGTGAACAAGTATGCAATTATACAGACCGACAGACAGTCAGACCTTTGACGGATTTGGCCGAAAATTTTATACGGACATACATTCATGACGATGAAACTGTGTACCAAATTTTATCCATCGAGCTATTCAAGTGTTTGAGTTATAGTGCTTGCATGACCGCGGACAGACAGACAGGCAGACTTCCCGTAGACGGATTTTGTTCAGAATTTGATAGAAACCTACAAAAAAAATTATGTTTAAAGACCACATACCAAATGTCATACCTGTAGCTCTAATAGTTTTCGAGTAATGGTGTTCACAGACAGACATAATTCCAAAACTGTCTTTTTCGGACTCAGGGAGGTCTAATATGTGGAGATTTGTCAAAATCTCGAGTTCAAATTTTTTGTCGATTACAATACTTTCTCTTTGTATACTTCGTATACGAGAAAGTAAAAAAGTACTTACAGGCATTTTCCGTGGACGTTCTTTTCATTCAAAAAAGTTGAATATTTCAAAAAATAAGGCAAATATCATTCTGAAATTTTAACCATATATACCCTACTATTTAATGCGTACTTACTTGAAATTTCAAAAAAAAATTTCCAATTGTAAAAAAAATTAAAAATATTTTTCCAAAATTTACGTTTTTAAAATTTACTCCTGCCCTAATTAAGCTGTCTTAATGTTCGACGACTCATTTTATAGATCTTTTAACTACCTATAACTTTTCAATTTAAACTTTTCTTCTCAGATTAAGATTAATAACCTTTTATTTAAACGCAAAAAAACGATCGTTCGAATTTCCCTCCCCCTTATCCGGTCCCATCTCGGGGGGCGAAATATAGTGCCATTTTTTGAGTAGCCGACCCAACAACTTAAAGTAATAAAATTGCTGTTCTGTATTTTTTCATGTTAAAATGCAATTCGATTGGACTATTACGAAATTTTGTCTATCTAGAAGACTTTAAAATATTTTTGATATCTGTTATCATTAGATCTTCTCTGAACAATTATAAATATCTTTAAAAAAAGCCTTAAAACTAAAAACATTGTTGGAAAATCTAATTTTATAATGTTATGAGCTCTATGCGTTTAATTTTTATCCTTTAATTGAATTTTTTTATTATATATAAAATATATATTGAAAAATGTGTGCATTATTTTATTGTTTCTTTTGAAAGGTAATTTCCAGGAAATACTTTTATTTCTTGCTGATGAATTATCGATAAAATTTTGTGTTTTTCTGAACAAAAATTCACCTCTAGCTGTCTAAATGAAAACGAAATCTAAATTAATTTTATTATATAACAGTAACCCGTATCATAAACGCAATCCCCTCATCATATTTACGCAATCCCCTCAAAAATTAAAAAAAGTGTATTTCAAACACATGTAAATCTGTAAAAAAGTCATTTAAATCATATCTACCCTTCTAAAGCCATTAAATATTCATTTCATCTAACAATTTTTATATAACAGTTTTTAATATAATTTTAATCACACATAGCTATATATTTTGATAATAAAATGTTAATTTGGAAATTCCCCTTTTGGTCAATTTCTGTTGATAATTTGAAAGCCCTCCTTCCCTTAATGAATAAAATGGTTCTAGTTAATTTATTCTGTATTAGAGTGGACATATAAGGTTAGTTAGAATAAAAGTATTCCTATTCAGAGCATTTTGGATTAGAGCAAATAAATAAACGTAGTAATTATTAATAATTAGAGCAAACAAATAAACGCAGTAATTATTAATAAGAATGACAAGTCTCGATGGTAAGCATTTCAAAGCACGGAGAAACCAACAGTTGGAAAAGAAAGAAAAATTTAAGATGAAAACCAGCATAAGATGAAATTGAATTTTCTCTTTTTTACCTTATGGGTATTAACTAAACCGACATTTAAATGTTTATGGTAATTCTTAGTATGTGTTGCATTCCTACACCATTTAGATTTGAAATTAATATGCTTCACAACTGCGATGGAATATTTTTTTTAAAAAAAAAAGAGGATAGAGTTAGGTCTGCTCTCGTGTCTTTCCTATCAATAATTTATTTATTTGCGTTAATTGTTTCCTCATGTTACTGTGGCATCATCGCGGCATCTGGCAGTATCTCGAGTTGTAATTGCATGCAGATCGGATCCGCCCTCTTTGTGATGTCACCTATCGACCAATAGCGAGCAGCCTGTTGGAGTACTTGAAGACCATGATTACTTCTGTTCACTATCTTCTTTTCGTATCATCTCACCGCTAGCTTGTTTAATGATGTTATGATTTAATTTAGGATTTTAATTTAGGTGTTGTTCTATTAAATTTGTTATTTTATTATCTAGTAGTCTTTTTTTGATTGTGTCACCAGCTTTTTGTTTCTTACAATGGAGTACTTCTGATATATATGTGGAATCAGGCATGATAGGTCGAGAAGCTGAGTAGGTAGTATAGTACTAGTCAATATGAAGCACTTAAGTGTCAATCGTTCTACGTACTGAATACCTTAGCGACTACATTAGTAAATCTCACCTCTACACATGCTGTAAAGTTAACTTGACCTCTACGTATGCCCTAGAAGCTACACTGGTGACCTAAGAATCTCATCGTGAGCTACATTACCATAGGAACGGTTCAATTCTATCCACCCGGGGTAACTAGGTAGGTAAAGCGGGTTTTTGTGGCACAAAATCAAGTTCTGGCGATACTGTGGTATGACCTACTCTAACCACCGGGGATAATAATACTCAAAATGACATTAGACTGTTTTGAAAAACTTCACACAATTTACCCAATTGAGAACGGCTCTGTCTATGGATGGAAAAGAACAATTTGTTCACTTTTGCTGGTTGCCAATGGATACGCTCATTGACCAAGATGAAAGCGATATTCAGAGTTTTAACCTTGAATTGTAATGAACTGAAAATTCTCGCCAATTTATTTTCCCACCAATCTTAAATATTTCATTTCTATTTTTGGAAATTACGATATTTTGATGCGATAACCATTATCAACATTGTAAGATAGAGAATACAGGTCTGACTTTCGCTTAGAACTAACATTCGTGTAAGATTGGTGTCTATGAAATTTAATTGGCTCAAACTTCTTCATTTCGGTACTGTGAGACATCAACTTAATCCCTAACATGAGAACATAGCTAAAAGAATACGATAGCTTTTCTAAAGCACATGCATACTTTCAATCAAAACTCAATGGAAAGCAGCTTGCGTCCTTCATTGGTATTTATAGTAAAAACAATTAAGATATTTATGTTGGTTTTTGCAGATAATTTAGTAGTCAAACCCCCATTCTACTAAAACAATTCTATTGCTAGTCTTTCATAGTTATTTGGTCACGTGTGCTCGTCTGAAACGTTACTTTTCATCAAAATTATTTCATTATGTGGCATTTATTGACTTTAATTTTTTTTATTTTTGCATTGAAGCAAATGAGATTAATTTAATTCTAACAAAATATTAGAGGTAGATATTTTTGAATATTCTTGCTCAGTTTTTTTAAATGTATAGTCTATATTTTTAACACGAGAAAATACTTCATTCACAAATAAATAAATATTTTAAATAAAGGTAAGCAGAACATTTTGTTGGTAGTTTTTAATTCCAGGAGCATTGTCACGCAAACAACAAACTTTCAAATGCATATACACAATGAAATTCTTATTTTTCATACAATCATTTTTTTAACCGAAGCTTTAAATTAATTCCAAGCATATTTATTGTATATGAGAAAAAAAATGTTTTACTTGCTACAAAAATATATGGGTTTCACGCGCAACTCAGTTTGTATTCATAATTGCCGATAAGAAAATTGACTTTTCTGTAACATTTTCCTGATTATAAATGTATTTTTAAAAGAAAACTACTTACTACTTTAAACTACTGTGCATTTATACAGTCTAAAAATAGAGGTATAGATAAAAAACAATTTTTGTAGACGTTTACAAATCTATCTTCTATATTATAATAACATGGCATGATTCGTGGAATATCAATTCTTATCTCCTTGGAAGATTGGAGAAAATGGTGACGCGCTAAGAAAATAATTTCCTGCGAAGAAGGAATATTTGCTTCATTTTCTACTGCCGGTCTGCAAAAAAATCGTTGAACACATCATGAAAAAAATTAATTGAAAATCAATAAAATTATATTTGGATAGTTCTTGTTTTAAAATGGGGAAAAAAACCCACTCCAATTACTGCTTCAAAACATTTGGAAAATATAAAAAAATTTAGAATGCTGGATGCAGGAATTTTAGTTTTAATTCTTAAAGTTTTTCTGAAAAACTGACAATATTTAAATTTTTCTCCAATTTTAGATGGTCAATTTTCTACTTTAGATGGTCAGAACATTAAAAGATAATTGTTTGACCTATCCGAGGGTGCATCGATTTTTTTTCTGCAATCATCCGAAACAATACTATGGGGGAATACTTGCGAAAAATCATCCAAAACACAAAATATAAATAAAAATTTTTCTACATTGAATTTTTAATTCGAAGTGCATTGAGACTCCATTATGTTTATTTGTAAAAACGGTGCTTTTTATGCTTGTTGCATACATGTCTTATTATATCTGTAAATACAATCGCCTCGTATGGGCACAATACATACGCACTGTTGTAAGTATAAATGCCTTAAAATCTACTTTTGTGCCAAATTTCAAGGTTGTGAATGCGATAAAATACCTGAGCACCTCACGCGCACACAATCACCCTTTTATAAATAAAGATTCCTTAAAATATCTACCTAAAAGCTTGAAACTGGCTATTGCTCTTCTAAAAGTAGTGCTACGTCATTTATGTTTTGAAAGAAAAAACCTCATCAAAATTTTTGCAAAGAATGTATTTACTGAAATATTATTGATGTTTTCCCTTAAAAAATCGCTTTTCCTTAATTGAATTTGATGATGAAATATCATGAAGGTAATTTCTCTGGTATTTCTACGTTTTTAGTGATTCGCAATGCATTTTCAAGTAACGCAACTTTGCAGCTGTTTCCATGACTACGATTATATTATAATCGAATCTGAAGAAACTGAAGAAAAGCAATCATTATTCTCTTCTCAGCATATGCTGCATATTAAATTATCTTGAGCAGAAATCAATCGTATTTTTGATTGACACCTCGTTTCCTATTTCCCACTAATAAGTCTCATTTAAGATGTATACTTTGAACAATTGGCTTTATTTTCCTTAAAATTATCTTTTCATAGCAGAATTAAAACACATACTTTCTTTCATCTATCAGAACTTAATTAACGTACAAGAGAATTTATTCCAAAAATACCTTAACTAACGAAATTGAACTGAAATAAGAAATTATTTACACAAACGCTCATTCAATATTCTGATACTAGCTGTTTCGACACTTCAACGATTTTCGCAGAATTTTGCAGTTGGTCTGAGCCACGTCATAGTCATTGATGGCAAGCATATCGAACATGTCATAATCTAAATCCGGATATCTGAAGTTATTTTTAAAAATTGAATAAAATTTTTGAACACAGTAGTTTTTGAAAATTTTATTTTTTTATTTCATATAGCTCAATAATTGTCACCCTGTTTTATATCTAAGTCGGATTTTTACCTCAGATGAGACCTAGGTGCTCAAATGTCGCTTTGACCGAATGAAGAATCCACAGTTCCATTTTATTATGAGTTCATGATTTGCAGACTTACTTGGCTGGATACGCTAGACCAAGTGGAATTAAAATCATCACGAATTTTGAAAGCGAAAACACTTTCATGTAGGAATTTTCGAATATATTTGCTAAAGCACTCTCGGGTGTATTTTAATAAACAAATAGCATTCAGATTCGTGGGATTTACGTCTCATTTTCTCTGTAGCAATTTCCAAATGGAATGTAAAATCCATCACAGTGCATCTTTTAATTATCTCCATGTAATGCAGAAATGTTGCATCTTGAAGTAATTAATTCCAAGAAAATGCATTCCTATATTATTTGAGAAATTCCACTCGGCACGATTACATAAGTTTGAAATCAGAAATAACACTCTTAGATCGGAATTTTGATTAAAAAATAAGAAAATGTTTATCCTCCTTTTCAAATCATGAGAAATAAGACCTACTAACATTTTTAACCCCTTCAAAGCTGTTTTTTTCTCATTAGAAGTCAATTTATTTATCACACATATGTGGTGATACAAGAGGGTCAGGGAGTAAACTTTTCTACTGAGCGATTAAATATCCCCCCGATTAGCTACACGCCAAGAAATCAAACTCTAGTAATTTAGTTGTAAGTTGTTTTTAATAGCACATACGAAACGAAGGGAAAAAGGGTTGGTAAAGCCCGTAAATTTAGATGCTTTACAATCCCCTTTCTTTCTTTTTTCTAAAAAAAACTTTGACTTTCGTTTCTCCCTCATTTTTTTGCATATGTGGAAGGTCAGCAACAATATTTTCGATGTCACGCTCTTTAATAGTCTTCAACAGGGTTGCAAAGATCAGAAAAATATTGTTATCTGGTGTATAAAACGGGTTTATGTTTTGAAATATAAATAATAAACTTTTGCAAAAATAACGGTCTCTAATATTACAATAACCTCATTCTTCTTATCACGTTTAAGTGACATTGTCTACGACTCTTACCTCGATTAGTTGTTATCTTAACTACACCCTTTTACTTTTCACAGATTGCAATAACTTCGGACTGCTATCATAAGCATAAGTTTATCTAATACACGATAAACGCCTCTAAATATGAAGTAAATTAATTCATTTTTTACCATTAAAACAACTGAAGAAATATTTCATGCCATTTGCTATTCAAACAATTAAATATTTCCTGTGTGATTGCAAGGAAAAGTATGTGCAATACATGCAATAAATATAAGCTTTTACTAAATTTCGAATCCCCCTTTAATTATCACAATGTGAATTAAAAATGTGTATTTTTTATATTTTCATTTTATTCTTGTTAACTTGCAGAGGCTACTAGGCAAGAGGTCATTTTGGACTTTGTTTCCCTGAAGGGTGATGCTCAGAATCTAGAGTAGACATAATTACATCTTATGGTGAGTACCTCTTTTAACTGTAATGTTTTGTTTAAAATTCTTTCACACAGAATGTATATGTGCACTTTACAGTTTTTATTTCACAAGTGTTTTGTATAAATCTATATAAAAGAATGTTAGGAATATAGACAAATAAATTAAACTATAATCTTAAGTTAGAATTTTGAATTCAAATCAATTTATTTAGAACTGTTTCATTCATTTTCTTTATTATAACACATGCTACTTCTAGTAAAAAAATATAATAAGTAATACTTTTCATCAACAGATTATTTTATTCAGAATAGTTTAGATTACTTAAGCTTAATGTAAAATCAGGGGGGAGGCGAGAAAGGTGGAGATTTTAATCCCATTTTAGCATAAGTAAAGTGACCATTTATTTTTTACCTCTAAACGGGACATTTTTTAATTTTTAGGTAATATTATGTGAATTCAATAAAACACAATTTCTTCAGTTTTTATTTATTAACTAGCTGTTATGCCCAGCGTTGCTCGGGATTAATATACTTTCATGTCTAATATTTTTGAAGTAAAAAACTACTTTTGTATAGAAAATTAAAATATCCAAAATTCTGTTATCGACTGAAATGTTTTTTTAATTAAAATGAGAATATCAGTTGAATTAGACGATTTTTAAAAACCCCCGATAGTTGATTTTCTCCATAAGTTATTAATATTTAATGCATAGGTACTTCAAATTTTGTCCATAGATCTTACAGTATAAGAAAGATTTTAACTGATTTTTTGTGACAATTAGAAAAAGTGTTGAGAATTTTCATTGAGTAAAAGTGTTAGAATAAATATGAATAAAAAAAATAATAAAATTCGTCTTCATCCAAAATTCTTCTAATGTTATCTAGCAACAGTTCTTATATATTCTTGTTTCTCACCAATAAGAAAAAGTGCTATAAATTGTAAATTTTATGCACAATTTAATTTTTGAAAAATTATTAAAATTAGGGCAACGAATTGAACGGAAATGAAACTTGTGTCATGAGAAGCTAATTTTTTAAACTTTTATTATGTGTAAAAATAGTTTTTGTGACATAATACATATTTTCGAAAAATATCACGGTCAAAAGACGCCCAAATCTTGCAAGATTTGGGGCTTTTAAAAGTTGACGTTTGACCCTCTTCTTATAAAAAATATATTTATAAAAATAAGCAAAAATTTCAGAAATAAAGATAAATTAGTTAAAAGTCTAACCGTTGCCTAGCAACAGAGTAGCTATAAATTTGCGTTATTTCAAAATCGTCTGCACATAATTAAAAATTATTAAACTTTAAAAAATGAATAAAAATTGAAAAAAAATGTTACAGATATAAAATTGGTATCATTGAAAAGATAAAAGTTTGAACTTTAAGATGGTATAAAAATATTTTTTGAGAGATAATTTGCTCCGAACTCACAGCGGAAAAACGGTTTCGGTTAATTTCTAATTAACTGACTGTTTAATTAAGTTTTAGCCTTCGAAAAGTTGTCAATAATCTTACTCTTGTCTTAAATAATAAGTGTGCAAAGTTTGGTTGAAATGACTGCCTTTGTTTAGGAGGAGATGTGGAGCATACCCACATACACACATACATACCCACATATCCACAATGACTTTTATTTATATTAAGATGAAAAGAATGGGAATAAATAATTATTGTGATCTTGCATTGATTTTTGAAGAACTCATTTTTGCTTCAGCATATTTGGTGTGAATTTTATAAAAAAGAATGAAATTTTTAGCAGGATTCCTTAAAATTAACTTTGGTAATTAACGTTACTTTATAAACTGCGACTTTCAACTGTGTCTTTCTAGCTCGTCCACAACAAATTCTTAAGAAAAAAAGACCCTTTCTACGAGTGCATTAGTGCCGGGAAGACATAGAATATATTCTATTATTATATGAAATTTCGTATGATTTAAATTATTGACGTGAATTTGTTTGAACTGTTCAACCCAACGACATTTGGTTTAAATATTCCCAGTGTCTCATTCTGTCACTTCATGCGGTGTAATGAAATTAAAACTAAGTGCGATATAGTAGGCTTCTGGTTAACTTATATATGCGTGACACGTATAGTGCACGCCCCGCCATCAACGGGCTACTAGACATTAAAGTCGTATTTTTTGATTTTTGGATCCTTCTTGTTTGAAATTGTTATCGTGGGTTGCTCGGGTTCTGAAAACGGGACATTTGGGCGTTCCACGGCTGTGCTTGTGGACAACGGTCAGGCTACCAAAAAACGGAACTGTCCCGGTTAAAACGGGACGTATAGTCACATTAACTCTATCGATACGGGAACGTCCCAAACGTCTCTTCAAGCAAAAGACAATGGCCGTCCGAAACGTCCGAATATTGCTGCGAAATTTCCACTCCCTTTCGTTAAGTATGATTGATTTCTCATCCGCTGCGCACGCTTTCTTTGTTAGAGTGCCTCGCCCAGATGGGTTGGGGGAAAAGGAGGGTTTTCTTAGAATTCGGACAGTGCCAGCTGTTATTGTGGTTTTTGAGGAGGGGAATTTCCCTTATCTTTGAAAGAGGAACTCGGACGTTCCCGTATTTTGAGGTTCCTCTATTCCAATGGTCTAGGGAATCTGAGGGTTAAGCATAAGTCACTAGGAAGATGAAGCGAAAGTTCGACATCGCCTATTGTCTAAAACCATCCGGAGCACCTGACGTAGAAATGTCATGGATGACATTCAGGAGAAACTGGTCCGTATTTTTCAGGATGAAAACATTCAGGAGGCATCCCGATAGCTGTATCTGTTTCTGAACAATGTTGGTTAAGGGAACATCAGGATAACGGAATCCATAACATTCTTCCTCCAATTTATGTTCCTCAGCTATGCTTTATTCACTAAGCCGCTGGTTGGCAAAATGTTACTGTTTAAATATGCTCCGATATACAATGTATGGTTAACCCTTTATTTCCCGTATTAACTTACCAGCAGCTTTTCAATTCTATTTTGGCATCATTAGATACTTTTTAATGCACAATAACACCAGGAAAGATGAAAAACTTTTTAATTAAATAAAATAATTTAATTAATTTGATTAATAATTAAAAAATTTAATTTTTGTCTTCATCTTCCAGCTTTCGGAACTACATTCCTGGTGTTCATCTGAATACTGAGAGGAAAAACGGTCAAATTACGAAGATTGAATCGTGATTAAAATAGTACTTTTAAGCACCGTCGGGAATTAAAGGGTTAAACATTGATGATTAATTATGGTTAATCACTTTTTATATTTAACTTTAAATATAGTGTTGGAATTATTACTGCCGATGAACTTCAATAGAATGATTAATGTAGAAATCAATGAAATTCGTTATCACACAAGACACCAGCGGTAGTGGTCTCCCCTAAACTTTCCCGCATACTTCCCCAAGAAGGTGCTGTTTCCTCTCCCCCCCGCATGGATAAAAAAATTCGAACCTACTGTAACCCAGAATCCAATGACTATCAGAAGGTTTTTCTTTGTAGATTATATTGATTGTAGAATATTTAGGTAAAGAATAAAATTCAAAGAGATGCGTACCGATTGCCACTCTTGCCGGCTCAAGGACATAATCCTTCACCGTGCACAGAGATTGCTACCAGTGCACATGTGTATGGAGAATCGGATTAGAAAAATTAATTATGCAATTTGAACGCCCTTTTTTTAACCGATTGAAACGAAATTTGGGCACATATCTATAATTAATGTTATTAACCGTCTTACCAATTTTTATTTATCTAAGCTAAAGGGTTAGGAGATATAATTTTTACAAGTATGCGATTATACAGTTCGACAGACCATCAACCATTCGACGGATTTGGTCCAACATTTGATACAGACCTACATTCATGACGATAAAACTGTGTACAAATTTTATCCATCTAGCTCAGAGGTTCACAACCTGTGGTACGCGTACCCCTAGGGGTACGCGAAGGAAGAGTTGCGGGTACGCGAACTCAAAATCGGTAATGGCGGACACAATAAATCATAAGTAATTAACATAAAAGTGAACTATAATACTATTGTAAAATAGAATCAAACATAAAATCCAAAATAAGGAAATCATTTGACTCGTAAGCTTACCTAAGCCTTTAACATTATTGATAAAAGCTTTACATAGGCGAATGGTTGGAGAAGGTGAGATTTGACAATGGGGGTGCGCGAAAATAAAAATAGTAATCAAGGGGTACTCGAGGGAAAAAGGGTTGGGAACCCTTGATCTAGCTATTCAAGTTTTTGAGTTATTGTATTCACATGACCGGGACTGACAGTCTTCCCGCTGACGAATTTTGTCCAAAATTTTACAGAAACCTATAAATTATGTGTAAAGATCACATACAAAATTTCATCCTCGTAGCTCTAATAGTTATCGTGTTCACAGACAGACACAGACACATACAGACACGTAGACACACAGACATACAGAGACACAGACAGACATAATTCCAAAATTGTGTTTTTCGGACTCAGGGAGGTCTAAAACGTGTAGATTCGTCAAAATCTCGAGTTCGAATTTTGTGACGATTACAGTACTTTCTCTTTGCATACTTCGTATAGTAGAAAGTAGAAAGGAAGCACAGAGGTAGCTTCTCAGTTGCGATATATTAATCTTGCTTTTAAGTTTTGTTGGTTAAGTATATTCCATTTTTATCCATTGAATGAATTTCATATTAACCCTTTAACTGTTCTGTCCGAGCTCCACTCGAATACTGAATTTCGCCATTTTTAAACTTCTAATCTTAAATTAAGTCGATCGTAAACTTTACAGAATGTCCGGGAATTGCTGGACACTTTTCAAAAATTAATTAAATAAACCCTAATAATGTTTCAACTACGATTTTTTTTGAATGAGAGCGCATTTTAAAAGTTTATTTTTTCAGATAGGTAAAATGCTGTTTCGGTGGTGCAGGGGGTCGTAAATTACTAAAACTGAAAAATTTGTTTAGAGCCCCATTATCTGCGAAAATATTAAAACTGTAAGAAAAATAAGAGCACGTATTTGTAGGGAATTTTACAATCTTTCATTTGTTAATTCACATGTAGTGCAGAAACTGAAGAGTTTTCGAGATATTGAAGAAAAACTAAAAAAAGAAAGCAGAAAACGCGTATCGGCTTCTGCTGATCGGTAACCATTGCTAATGGAATACTGGGCCGCGATGGCCTAGTGGCAAGGTCTCAACCTCGGGACCGGGGGGTCGCAGGTTCGAAACCCGTTTCCACTGAAGATCCGCCGTGTGTGGGGCCTGTTGCACGTTAAATCATACGCAGTGGCCAAACGTCCTCCCGCTGGTGTGGCGTAAAAATACCCACACTGGCCCGGCCTACCCAAAAAGGGTGTAAGGCCGGTAGAGGACCAGTGGGGAGACCTCCACCAGCATGTGGAGGACGGGATTTATTGGGTACAATAAGAAAAAATGATACAGGCATTGCCCGAACAGGGGCAGTAATTTTAAATACAAGAGAGCTGGGAGTGTAAACATGGTTCGACCCACCTCGGTGGGGAGAAAATAGCTTGAATTACTGCTCGGGCAAGCAAGAAACAGTAAAAATATATAAAAATAGATAAGTATTGAAAAAGAAACAAACAAATAAACACAGAAAAAGCAGTAAAAATCAGATATATAAAAAGGTCAAATATTTTGAAACCCCATAATATAAAAACAAAACATACACAAACAATATTACACATCAAACGACACACAAAACACAGATAGAAACTCTACCAAACATAGAATTAAAAATACATAAATTAATAATAATAATAATAATTACTTCTGAGATATAGAGGAATAAATTCCGTTAGTCAACGGTAATGCACGTCCCGCGTATAAGGGAATATCAAATTATCAGTTACAGAATGTTTTTTTTGAGTAGAACTGCGCAAGTTAAAAATTACTTTATGTCCTATACAGGATAAAAACGGCCAATGGGAGAGGAAAAGGAATGAAATTTTGTGGTCTAAAAATAAAAACAAGGTCAAAAAGTAGAATGCATAGCCCCATCCCCCCAAAAAAATCTAAACAACGTTAGGGCATTGACAACGTGGCAACAGGTTTCCAGAACTGCGGAGAGACTCGGGAATTGGAACAGTCATCTATTGTCGGGGCCAATGGACCAATAGCTGCCATAGGGCGCCGAGAGAATCCCACACCAAGCAACCGACAGGGTACAATAAGTTAAAAATAAAAAAAACACGCAAAAACAAGTGGAGAGCGCTATAAACCTATAGAACTGTCATTCAGTGAAAAATTAAATAAAAAAAAATAAAAAGTATTTCTTAAAAAGCTCAACTCATGTAAATAATAATAATAAAAAAAAATGAAAGACTCAGCAGGCGGGGAGTCAGGAGCACAGAATGCTGAACTGTAGAAAGTGTGAAATAAAAACCAATCCTGAGAGGAGATGTCAAGTGAAAAGTCCTTGGCAAAATGGTAAAAGATAAAAAGAGTAAGAACAGTCTTTCAATATGATAAGATAGAAGTAACACGGACCCTCAAGACATCATTGGAGTCAGTTATGGTCTCTCTCCTGGGTCAGTGTATCGCAAATGTTCCTGCTGGTCCTGAAAGCGCCTGCCATTTTGGTGACAGCCTGTCTATTTGTTAAGAGATTGTTAAACCACGCTTTTTTGTGTTCATCTGCGGGTTTAATTAGATGGAACTCTTTGGTGAGGGAACAGGAGAAGATATAATGATCTGCATCACCCAACATTCCGCAGATACAGTGTGGAGAGTCTAAGAATTTAAAGCGATGAAGGTAAGATGGGAATGGACCATGTCCACTGAGAAAATATATTAAAAACTTATTATGGATTAAAAATTTTGGGCTTACCTGATTAATGTAACCTCTCACCCTAATTCCCGAAGCTGAATCGTAGCTATTCCAGTATTCATTCCATTCGTTTACTATGTAATTCTTTAGGAGGCCTTTGAGGTGGGAGTAGGGAGCAGGAATGACAAATTTCTCACCGGATGTTATGGCCAATTTGGCTTGTTGGTCGGCCAATTCGTTTCCAGGAATTCCCACATGGGCTTTAACCCAGGAAAGGCCGACCATGTTCTTTGCCCTAAAGATGTTTGATTTTACTTTGTTAACGAATTCAGATCGGGTATTTGCGCTATTAATGGCAGATATCGAAGAGAGGCTATCAGTATGTATGTTGACTTTCTCTTTGTCTTTGACAGCCCAGTTGACTGCGAATTCAATTGCGGCTAATTCTGCCTGGAATACCGAGTTGAAGGTGTTCAGTTTAAATAGATAGTTCTGGATATTAATTTCATCTTTGAGAATACACGCGGCGAATCCAGCCTCATTTTCGATTCTGGATCCGTCCGTGTATATCTCATAGTCGGCATTTGAAATTTTACTGTCTAGGTTAATAAGTTTCTGTCTGGAGGGAATGTTTTTAAATGGCACGTATTTATCCAAGAGATTTATATCGAAAATGGTGTTATATTCATTAGACCGGTTAACCCAGATCCGGAATTTGAAAAACTCAGCTTTGGCTACTATGTGAAGGGGAGGAATTCCGGTGAGTACGTTGAGAACATTGGTGGATGAAGTGCGGAAAGCCCTTGTAAATTTCAGTAAGAATATTCTTTAGTGTAAAAAACCCTTCTATTTTTGAGATAAAAGTAGATAAAATTCTTAAAGAAAGCCGGAAAGCCATAAGATTCTAAGGTTTTAAAAAGAACCGGCCAGTTCATAGTATCGAAGGCTGATTTTATGTCTAGAGAAACGAGGGCGAGATGTTCTGAAGGCATAGGAATTTTAATTGTCTCTATTAAATCATGAATGGCCAGATCACAGCTTTTGCCTTCTCGAAAGCCGTATTGATTGTGGTGTATGATATTGTTTCGATCAAGCCATTTATTGAGTTGTAGAAGAAAGAGCCTCTCAATAATCTTGCCCAAAGTTGGGAGAAGACAGACAGGCCGGTATGATGTACAGAGACCAGGATCTTTACCATCTTTAAGAAGAAAGAAGACTTTGGCATTTCTCAGATGTTCAGGAAAGTAATTGAATTAAAAACAGATGTTAATTAAGTCAAGTATAAATTCTTTGTCGTGGATGAAAACCGCTCTCCACATCCGAAAATCTATCCGATCAAGGCCCGGGGCTTTTCCACCTTTTAAAGCATTGATTACCATCTCTATATCTTCTAGTACCATAGGTTGGAGAGGGGGGTGCCAGCTCAGGTGTCGTCCTCGTCATCTGACCGCGGTTCAAAATTACGAGGTCCGTCCCTAAATAGCCCTCATGTTGTTTCAAAACGGGACGTTAATCTAACCTAACCTAACCTAATGGGATACTGTCACCGGTGACTGGAACTGAAATATCTAATTATAGGACTCCTTCTCTACTATAGCTAATAGATTGCATAATAATTTTGTCTAATTCTATACAAAAATGACGATTAATCAATTAACGACTCAAGTGCTTTATGGACAATTAGTTGAATCTATACGTTAACCCATTAACAGAACAAAAGGGGGTCATCTAATTAGATAGTGGTGAAAAACAAAACAATTAAAAGGCTAAACTCATATTTTTACATTTTATTTAATAAGTATAATTATTTGTTATTATTATTTTTTATATTTTATTTTTTTTCATGACCTAAGCGCAAGTAATATAAAATAAAATTTTCAAATAAATAATAAATCAAGATTTTAACAAACGATTCTAATCTATCACAAAACGATCGAAGGTGCCTCAAATCTAAAAACAATTCTTAACATTTTAAATAGTTTACATATTGTTTTATTGTGAATTTGACCTTCTGTTTAAGTTCTCAGTTTTATCGTAAAGAGGACATTATAAAGTGTCTGATAATTCATTTCATAATTCATCTCTTCAATTTCATAAGATAAATGACAATGTTATATAATAACAGATAAATGCCCTGATTTTATCAACTTGTCCTTGCATTTTATTAACATTTTTATATCTGATAAGTATCATGAGAGCTACCTACTTACTTGATAAACGCAAGATTTATTGACGTTACAGTTTTATTTTTTTCACTTAAAAGTCTATACAAGTCAAATATTCAAAATACCTCACCTTAAATTTTATATAGAATAAGAATTTTTTAGAATTTTTTAAAAGAAAGAATTAAAGAATTTTTAAAAGAATTAAAGAAAGAGAAATTAAGAAGAATCAATAATTTTTAAGAATTAAAAATTAAAGAATTTTTTCAAATTTTTTGTTAAATTAAATTGTTTTATTCTTTTATGCAAGAATACTATGTTGAAAAAAAATAAATTAAGCTCTATTTCTTATTATAACAAGACAAATAAAACGATCAGATTCGAGGAATCCATTAGGTTTAAATTACTTTATTATAATTTTCGAATTACACAATAAGATCATAATAGCAAACAATTCATTTTGGCAAAAATTTAAATCGTATATGTCAAATTCACATTCAAATTTGAAAAACAGTTTGGTAAGAACGTCATTCTGAAAAGTAGATAGACATTTGTATGTAATATGAATTATGTAGAACATAACTTCATCCTACAGAGTGTCTACTTAAATAAGGGCCACCCCTTAACTTCAGAACGACGGCAGTCATAGTCATTAAACTAGTGTCTAAAAAAAAGTAAAACGTCCATGCGACATGCGATGAGCCCACATACAGCGCCACCTGGTGGCAAACTCCGGAGTTAGCGTTCCTATCTCGAAAACAGTACAGAATAGGGGAGAAATGTCGATTGCAAAGTTTTAGAGCATGATCGATTTAGCATAAATAGACAGAAAACCGGCCAAGAAATTATTTCCAAATTTGCTACACTTTCACAGAAAAGCAGAGTTTGCATTCAATGGATTCCCTTCCATGTTGGAGTCTTTGGGAATGAGGTGGCGGACTTGCTTGCGAAAGAGGGAAGTGCTCTTCCTTCTGCCGCCTCTGGTGAACTCTTCGCGTCCGAGATATCTTCTATCCGCAGGGCTAAAGCAAAGTCTGCTTGGAAAGTCCCTCCCGCATACAAATGGTATGCTGGAAATCCTTCTGGTCTGTCTCTACAGTCCAAAGGTACAAGATACGCACAGACTGCATTGGACATACTTAGTAGTGGCCATATCAAAAGCTTGAAATTCGTCGACAAAGAAAAGACTTATTCCTCTTGCCCTTGTTCCTGTCCTGCTTCTCCTGCTCGTATCATTGACTGTATTATCGCCTCTGCGAGGCTGCTGTGGAGTGAGGGGGAAAATGGACTTGTGGTACTGTTATAGCGACATGGTATCATGGACCTGGTCTAGTATTTGGACCAGGGGGACATGAAACAACAACAAATAGACACCTTGTGTACATTAATACGAAGAACAGAACGCCTGAAATGCTTATTTGTTTGTTCGCATTTTCCGAAACTGGGACGTCACAAGACATGAACAGAAGGAAAAATTTGTTATTTTTCGGACAAAAAACGAACCCATTATACTTTTCCCTGTGGGAATAATTCATACAGTAGGTGCATGCGTCCTTTCCGCAATATTGCAGACTTTCGATGACGTATTATTATCTCTTGTGCTAAAGCACCAACTATATGCTAAATTGCAAAGTGAAATTCAAGCAAGTGCTCTAATCTGTATTGTAGATTCCGGAGAACAATTTGAACACCTAAAATAAGAATATCTTGTGACAGCTAATTGTTCTTTCCTCTTTTTAACCCGTTTTGTGACGTCGCACTTTCGAAAATCGCGAACAATCAAATGTACATTTTAAACGTTCTGTTCTTAGTAATAATATGCGCAAGGTGTCTTTTTGTACTAAATCGATAATGCTCTACAACTTTGTAATTGACATTTCTGATGGATCAGTATGATGCAATGTTTTTAACAGTTCTTTTTAGTGTCTATCAAGAAGATACATCTGACATTAATAAATGTTATTTATAAATTGAAAATGGACTCTGTCTTGATTCTGCGTACTTTGCTATCTCCTCCATTTCTAACAGAGAAAATTGGTTATAGGCCCAGCGCGCTTCCACTGCGCCAATTTCACGAATTTTCTGTTATAAATAGCAGAGGCATCTTCCATGTTAAGAAATTCTATGTCTGGAAAATAATTGATTTTTGATCCCACTGCTAGTTCGACGCTTTCTTTTTCTTGAAATGCGTTATACCTATTGTAAGATTTTGATATTCTGTAAATCAAGAGATGGGGTTACTTTCAAAATAATTAATAAAACTAACCTGAGGATGAAAATAGTTTTGATAGATCCATTAACAATACATGATGTTCCAGAATTATTATCATCAAAATCATAGGCGGCCCGTGGCTTCGGGGCGGCCCCAAAGCGGGAGCTTGATGAAAAAATGCCGGGCGCAGGAAAATGGTAAATAATTTCCCTTTAATTTTGATATCCCCTCTCCCGTTTTGATGAATAATACCAATAAGATTAGTAGTGTTTTGGATTTTTAAGACTCTACCAGTAATTGTTGCAACAAGCAAGAGAAGTTTTGCCCACTGAAACTTATCAAAACCTATCTGCGATCCACCATAACCTAGGAGTGGTTAGTTGGATTAGCAACCATGTCAGGTCAACGGAACATTTTGCAGAACGTTGAAACTGATGAGGTAATGGAAGATTTTGCAGATAAAAAGGCAAGAAAAATGATTTTTTTAACAAGATTTATAATACTGTGTTAAAATAAAGAGATGTTTTTAACCCCTTAACTACCAACAGTAAAAAAAATTCAAAAAACCAATGAAAATAGTGCCTATTTTTTTATTCATGAAAATTATATAAAAATAAGTGTATGAACAATATATGTATTCATTTAAAATTTTTGAAATTTTCTTAGCTTGAAATTAAGAAAATTTAATTTTTCAGAAAAATCAACTTTCAGGGTTATTGTGACAATCAACTATCTCCAATTACATTATAAATAGTCTGTTACGGCCATCTGATATGTAAAATTAGAAATAAAAATTTTCCCGGGTATAAAAAATGGATTGTTTTTAATCTTTTTGGTGCGGTTTTTTTTTTTTTTTTGAAAACTCCAGTCCGAAAATATCACGGGCACGAGAGATACAATGCGAAACCTCACCCTATGATTTTGACGGGAGAGAGAGGGAAGAGGTTTAAAGAAATTTGTTGAATATATTATTTTAATTTCAGTATAACCGTTATATAATTTTAAATATATCTCAAGTTTAAAATTTCTCACCAATATATTATAAAGTCATATTTGCAGGTAAAACATTAATATTTTTAAATAAAAGTTTGTTTTGCATCTAGAACACAGACATAATAGAATTTAAAAAATATGTTAGAAGAGGAGGGACTCCATAGTAATGCCTTGCCTGGTTGCTAAAATTACCTCTAGCAGTCCTTTATTAAATTATTTTAAATGCTATGAAATAAGTATGCAAAATATCATAGAAGGTTAGCTTATTACAAAATAACAAATATAATAATATATTTTTATTATTTGTACTATTTAATATTTCATTTTTATTTTAATTATAAATTAAAATGTAATAATAAATAATAAGATATTTAATATTACATATTAATACTTCTGATTTATAATCCAGTTTAAAAACATATAAATTTCTATGCGATATCCCTCGGTTGCTCGGAGTGCGTCCAATCAATCAGTTTTATGATATGTATTGGCAAGTATCTGAGGGGATAGGAAATTATTATAGGCAACATTCAAAAGGTCACGCGTAGGAAGATTTGTTAGAATCTAAGAAAAGTTATGCGAAAACAGAAATAACAGGAAATGTTAATAATAAATAATAGAGTAAAAAATAGTACTGCAACCAGTTTTTTTACGTAATTTTACAACAGATCAAATAATTCTCGGAGATCCCCTATTTCATTCCGTGAAAATTTTATTCAACTTGTGATGATCATCATATTTGTTTTGAAACGCAGAATATCTTTTTTAGCTCACATAAGGAGAGAAGACATAAATTGAAAGCGTTATTTTCATTCATAAACATGTGAGCAGCTGAGTAAACACGCGCAAAAGTCAGAACGATGCATGCTACCTTCAAATTTTATATCATAAAAGCATGCGTCATCATTTTTGAAATCATTGCGTGACTGGCAAAACGTTTTAGCACGTGCTGGGATTCTTTGTAGAACGTCTGGTGGGTTAGGGATAATATAATATACCTTTAAACAGTTCTTAAAAATGCTCAGAAGAATTTTGGAAAATGATGATGGTAATCATTGAAACTGATTAAATACTACCTGGAGGGATCAGACTAGCTATCAAGTCTTTTAGAAGCTTAATATAGAGTTGATTTTTGCCCTATTGTTAAGAGTTTCACAATGTGGAATTTCAATTCCTATTACAGAGACATGATTTCAAGCACAGAAGAAGAAAAGTTGTCTACCAGGATTATAATTGATGTGGTTCTCCTAATCATTGGTACGTTGAACTTTTCAAATTGTTTTTATTATGCTGAATACTGGTTAAATCTTGAAATAAGAGTTATCTATGTGATACACTAATTTTAAACTGAATTAACTAATAGTCTATTCCGTATTTCTTATACAGTCATTTCTGATGTTGCGTCCATAATATCTTTCATAGAGAGGATTAACTTTCTGTCAAAAATTGAGTTTCTGAGGTGGAGTTATAGAAAAAAACAGAATTTCTTCTAATTTTTAACATTCATATTTAATTCGCTAACATAAGTTTTATATAATTTTTTTTACATAGGGTATTAACCCGCGAGGACGTTCAATGGGGTGTCCGACACCCCATTGATCCTGACTTCTCCTTAGTTGAAATGAGACAAATTCATTCTATCTGCCTTTAAGGCGACATTCAACAGACGGAACCTGTTTCAAAATGAATTCTTTAATTTTTTTATTGGAAATACACCCTAGCTGGTCCTCGCGTCAGATTTCTTTCTTCAATTGAGTGGTCGTATTACGGCGAGGAAAATATTGTTGCCTCGCTATTTAAGTTTTAGTGAGGATCCCAGTGGATTCAAGAACATTCTATATTTCTGAAATAAGATTTTTGCGGGTACAATACTTTTAAACTGGATAATAGTGTAAGCGAAAATGTCAAGAGATTGATGGAAAAGTTTTATTATTCTGGACATAATGTAACTGTAGTTAACTGGTATCTATCAATGTTCTGATCCGCTTTCACAAAAAACTATTGGAGGAAAAGCTTAAAATTTTAGAAACTATTCTGAAAAATAAAAGTGTATTAAGCCCTAAATTTATTGGATTTAAAGATAAAGCCCATCAGAATTCTTATTGGAACTTCTAAAAAAATGAATAAATAAATAACTATTTTCCTGTGTACCTAAGAAAATTAGAAGCAGTGTTTTTTCATAAAATTGTATAACGATTAGTATAATAATCGATGATTCTGTACTGTAAAAAATCTTGTATGTAAGAAATATTCTTTTCTTATGTGTTCGCAATCCGCTGAATAATGTAATGCATTATTTACTAAATTTTTCGTCTAAAAATTTGTACTTGTATAACTAGAACTGTTTGAATGAATCATTTGGAACAGATACAGCATAAAAATGTTGCTGATTTTGGATAAATAGCGAAATAACGAATTGGGGTGTTGCTCACCCCAATTCGTTAGTCTTGTTCGTCTTCGTGTTACTCTTCGTAGCGAACGTCCTCTCGGGTTAAGGCGACCGGGGACCTTCAAGATAATTTTTAAAAAATTTTTTCAACTAATCAATTTGAAATTTTGCAGCCATTAATATAAATGCTATATAAGACAATGCACAAAACTTCATTGCAATATATTTCTTTCTTTTTGAGTTATGGGTATAAATGTAATTTTTGATAAAAATTAATGGTTTTTGAGATAAATGGTCCAGGTGCTTCAATTATTTAAATTTTGTGTCATTTCATAAAAGTATAAAAACATATATGGAGAAGAATGTTTGGCATTCATATTGAAGTTAGTTTGTTATTAAATATTGGGCATATTTTTTCCGAAATCAATAGTTTCGAATTATTATCTGTCTTCGTTTATGAAAGATAAAAATTAATCCCGATCTTTGTTTTAAAAGAGTTAGGGTAATTAATGAAAAAAATTTAGAGTGATTTCTAATAATTTTAGAGCACCTGGAATATTTATCAAAAAGGCCATTAATTGTTATTAAAAATTACATTTATACTCATAACTCAGAAAAAATTAAATATATTGCTGTGAAATTTTGTGAGTTGTCTTATATAGTGCTCTAATTAATGTCTGGAAAGTTTCAAACTGATTTATTAAAATTTTAAGAAAGCGATTTTGAAGGTCCCTGATCATCTTAAATACTAAACCTTAGCTATATTGTTTTCTATATTATTTAATTAGATGGCTCTTTCTGTTAAGGAAATATTTTATCAAGTTGATTCAAATTAGAGTCTGCAGAACACTTAATATATTAATGGATTATTTGTCATATTTGCATCTACTTATAAGGTCTATGAATTACTTCATTTTATTTTATAAGTTTTAAGACGTCATAATTTGATGCTTGAATGCAGCTCGAAAACCACAGTCAAGACGGTAAACAAACATTCCCCCTTCCTTTTTTCGCTGCCGGCTTCCATTCGTGGTATGGCAAGTATTCACCGCCTCGAGTTCCATTTGAAAATATTAGATTTTAATTTCAGTGATGAAAAATGCTTTTAATCATTTTTAAATATAAAATTCTGAAATAAAAGAGTTTATAAAACGACAGCGGTGGATGAACTTCACTTCCTATTCTTTATACTAGAAGATTTGTGCCCGTCTAAGAAGGGCTTTTAGCCTTACAAACATATCTCATATCCCATTTTCACAGATTTACTAACGAAAGATTTAGTAGAAAATTTCATTTGCATTGGCAGAGTGCTTAAGAAATTTTTTTAAAAAAACATGAAAAACAGTATTGATGAGTCAATTGACACTGACCTTCATTTAATAATAACCTTACTTTTAACAATTGCTTTCGTTCCGTCGGAGTCAAAATATGGCAAAATCCACTAACAGAAAAAAAATGCATTGCCAAATACAAAATAAATAAATACTGAAATAAAATAATAAAAAAGAAATAAAATTGTTAACGCGGCTATAAAAAACGCCATGAATCAATTGCCACGAACTTTCGTTTTCATAAATAACTTCACCGAGGCAAAAAGAAATGAAACATATGAAGTCATTTTATCGAAATTTATTCCAATCCAGAATGAATAAAATGAAAAAAACAGTTCGAGTTCTTTGACGCCATAACAGAAATCGAATTTTCGCGTTCGTTAATGACGGAGAGCAGAGGGGCGTGTTTATTTATAGGCGTAGACAGATCGTCTAGTCTGTTTGGCACGTAGCCAAACCACGTGACAGCGTTACCGGATCACTTAAAGACAGATTCGGGCTATTATATTAGTAATATTTCCCGGAAAAGTGGAAGTGTAGTTATTTTTAAGTGCTTGTTTTGTGTAACACTTAATTGAAAATTGCTATAAAATTCATTACTTTTGTAATTTATTCATTTACTCGTAATTTTCTGACTACTGCAATATTTTCGTAGCATTTTGTATCTGTGTTTAGACTCGTTTCCATGATTAATAAGACTTTTTAGAAATCGGTTTATCGGTAAAATCTTCATTTAAGTCTGTTTCTTAGAAATCATTGCGAAAGTTGAACAATGATTCATGTACATAACATCTGTTTTCTGCTTGCCAGTCGATTGAATTTTGACCTTGAGGATATAGAAGATTGTTTTTTGAAAACATAATTCTCAGATGTTTTCACTATTTAATTAAAAAATGAACTGTCATTCAGTGTAATATGATAGATAAGCACAAATCTTTCCATGAGAAGACATTTTTTAATGCTTGCTCAAACATAAAAAAAAAAAAAAATTGCATTGATATAAAAGAATTGGCACATTCAAGGCAACAAAAAAAAACTGTTTTATTTTGGAAGGAATATGTTTTCAAAACTGCAATTGTACAAGAAGAAATTAGAATTCAAATTAATATAAAAGAGAAATTTAATATTTTGAAGAGTATTAATTCTCAAATCTGTTGTGATTTAAAATTTCATCACTACTCTTTTTGATTTTTTTTTTGGTTAATTTAAAAATTTAATAATTTATTCATAAAATTACTTATTTAATACTTTTGAATTTCAATAAGTAAAGGAATTTACTCAAGAAATTTTAATTAAATAATAAATGATTTTCGTGAGTTAATTTTAATGAAAATTAAAAATTAAAATTTATTTACTTTCTCAGCATTCCAATTAATCCTGTCGATTAATTCAACTGCCGTTGAGAAAAGAAAAAAAAATGCTATGTAAGATTAAATATAGTTTAAAAATGCGAATGATGTTCTGTATTATTTTGATTACTTGTATTTAAGAATGACAGGAACAGGTACACTTAAAGTTTAACGACCCCATCTGAAGACCGCCAAAAGTAATTTAATAGATTATTAACCATCACATAAATAAAGAATGTTCGTTTATTTTCATGAATAAAGAATGATTGCTTACTTTCTAAAAATGAAAATGCAACAAAAAAATGAAATGCTTTATTTAACAAAACAAAAAAATTTCAGCTACACTATAGAATCATGTACGGTCGCCAAAGTTGAATTTTTTTCTGGCGATTTCATGCCAAATGTAGTGCAGGTAAATTCTTTTATTGCAAAATGCCGACGCCAAGGTTGAAATGTTTTTGGCGATATCTCCCATAATGTGGTAATCCTAAGTTTTCATTTTAACCCTTAAGGGACACCAAATTTGAATGAACTAACGATCCTCCTTCGATAATTTGAATGTTGACTCTTAAGTTTTACCAAAATTTCATATTTCCTAAATTATCTTTTCTTTTAGTACAAAGTTTTATTTAGAGAAAGAACGTCATGTTTCGTTGCAAAAGTTTTATTATTGTCTTTACAAGTTTATTTTTCTCCAAATACCATCCTTAAATACTTTGTTCTAATTGGTGTTTATTTCCACAGTTGCTATTCCCATTCCGCTATTTTATACAGGAGTGTTTACGCCATATCAGCGAGGATTCTTCTGTGATGATGAAACCATTCAATATCCGTACAGAGACTCCACCGTATCTGATTTTGCATTGTACGTTGGAGGTTTAGCAATAGGAATTCTTGCAGTAAGATATTCAAAACATTCACATCATTTTTAAAAGCATAATTTGAACTGTTTCTTCACCTTCGTTTACATAATTTAAACTGTTTCTTCACCTTCGTTTACATAATTTGAATTGTTTCTTCACCTTCGTTTACATAATTTGACCTGTTGAAGTTGCCTGAGGTAACTTTACCAACCGGGCAAGGTAAGAATATGCCCCTTTCTCCCACAGCCAACATACTTTTTAAATTTTATAAAATGTGCATTCTAAATGTGAAACAATTATTTGCTTAGAAATATGTATGTTTTGCCTGAAAATATCTATATAATATCTATATAAGAAAATATCTATAAATATATATAATAATATTATGGTGAGAATTTTTAAACTTCAGATATATTTCTGATTATACAGGGTTCCAACTGATATCCGTTACACTCCCCTTAACTTCTAAACGGTGACAGCTCAGGTCATAAAGGTGGTGTCTAGGTATAGTAAAAAGGCTATGCGCTACTCGATGAGACAACTTACAACGCCATCTATCGGCAAATTTTGGATTTAGCAGTCCTATCTCGAAAACGGTACAAGATACGGGAAAAAAGTCAATTACAAAATTGTAGAGAGTCTTCGATTTAGTACGAAAAGACATCTTGAGTGCAATAATCCTAAGAACAAAACGTGTAAAATGCGCATTTGTTTGCTAGCATTTTCGGAAATTTTGACGTCATATGACACGAATGAAAGGAGATAATGTTATTTTTCGGGCAAAAAATGACCCCATTATACATTTTCTTGTGGAAATAACTCAAACAGAAGGTGTATGGACCTTTCCGCCAACATTGCAGGTCGTATTACTGTTGCTTGTGTTTGCGCACAAACTATATTCTAAAACGTGTACAAAGTGAAATTTAAACAAGGACTCAAATCTGCATTGTGGATGACGGAGAGCACTTTATACACCGAAAATAAAGGTACAATGTGATAACTAATTTTTTTTTCTTGTTTTAACCCGTTTAGAGACGTCACAGTTTCGGAAATCGAGAGCAAACAAATGTGCACTTTAAATGTTCATTTATTGGTATTAATGTGTACAAGGTATATTTTTGTACTAAATCGAATACGCTCTACAATTTTGTAATTTACCTTCTTTCTGTATCTTGTACTTTTTTCGAGATAGGACCACCAATTACAAAATTTGCCGATAGATGGCGTTGTAAGTTGTCTCATCGAGTAGCGCATAGTCTTTTTATTATACCTACACACAAGCTTTATGGCCTAGACTGTCATCGTTTAGAAGTTATGGGGGGTGTAACGGATATAAGTGGGAACCCTGTATAGTAGTCTTGTTGAAACTGAAATAATATATTCAACAAATTTATCCGTTAAATTGGCATGGTCACGTAGCCAACTATTCGTTCCTGAGACAGACATTACCCTAACAGTACAAGACGCTGTACAATATTGTTACGATATCTTCACGATATTGTGCGGCATTCAGAATACCGGACAACGTCGTAGAGATATCGTTCAATATCTTGTGGTAATAGGATCGTAGATACATTTTGATGAGTTTCTGTTTAGAAAAACTTATCTTGCCAGTAGCAACAGTTACTGCCAGAGTTAGAAATTTCATCAGCGCCACTGGCCTTAATGTATTATTTGGCATAAGGAGAAAGAACAGAACTGAAACCACTGGTCTTAATGATATTATTTGGGATAAGAGGAAGGAACAGA
>BGPR01001820.1:71769-82636 GCA_013235015.1 Araneus ventricosus | reverse complement strand
GTTCCAAAATATTGTAATCAGAACGGAACTTTTAAGTAGGTAGGAATAGAGGCATTTTAAATATAACCAGCCTGTTTCATACAGAAAAAAAGAAATGAAATTTTGATTAAAGATAAACAAAAATATTAGTTAAATGTGTTATTAGCAAAACTTTATTTCAACATTATATGAATGAATATGAATATGAATTTCTATTACTTTTACTTGCTTATATTGCAGATTCATCAGAAACATGAATTTCACATTCCTTTCAGCGAAACCCTTAGTTTATAAAATTCTGATAAATATAAAAAAATAACAAAAACACTTCCACCATTTCTTACTTTCACACAAATTCGTCTTCCTGTCAACAAAATAAACTCATCCGTAATTAAATATCGAGTAATTAAAAACTAAATTGTTGGAGAAAAATATTTTTAAAAAATTCGATTTTGAAAAATATTGTTATTTTTTCGCACATTTGCTTATAATTGTTATTTTCATTTCAGATATTCTTGTGTGAATTTGTCAGAAAACTATTTGTCAAGTCAGAGGATGAAAATGTATTTTACGTCTTCGACAGACGAGTGCCTTCCTCTGTTCTGTATATTTATTCTAGCACAAGTTTGTTCTTGTTTGGCGCCTTTATTGTTGAAATAGGGACAAATTTCATCAAATATACTCTCGGGAGGTTGAGACCAAATTTTATCGATGTGTGTCAACCAGATTTTGACTGCTCATCACTGACGAATCCCCATACATTTGTTGAAAATTACACCTGTACTAATCCCGATACTTACAGTGTGGATGATTCTAGGTAATCTTTTCATATTATGTCGTGGAATATTTTTCTACAATTTTTAAATTATTATAGCTTCTGCTTCAAAAAGAAACAGCGTTCCTAAAAGCAATAGAGTTAGAAGAGAATTTTATCAAATCATCTTAGAGTCATTTCTGGGTTTACCTTACTAGAAAATCACCCGTCATGGTATGACGGGTGCAAATTGCCTCTTCAATCGAGAGATTTCCCTTAAAATTTGACGTGTTTAAATAGATATATATGCGAGAGAATGTTTAACATTGATTGAAAACAAATAAAATAAACATATGTTTTATGACAGGAAAATGTTTTTTTATTTACATATTATTTAAATATTTCTTTATTCAAAATTCTCTTGGTAAACAACATTCCGTGTGAAGCATTTTTCGTTGTTTAATAATTTTCCTTGTACTTCAGATGTCTTTGTGTAAATTTTAACGTGTTTGGGAATCCTAGACCTTGAAAGTGCAACATAGAGCTGTTCATGTGAAAAGACAGGCTCTTCTAGGTAAATTCCAACATGATCGAGAGTTTTCCTCTGCGATTTGTTGATAGTCATCGTGTAAGCTGGAATTAACGGGAACTGGCGGCGTTTGCGAACGGATGGTAGATTCACGTCACTGGTGGCAAATTTAATTCTTGGCAAGAAAACAACATCGCCACGATTGCATTCAGATACAATTTGGCGTCCAAACTATATCACGCGCATGATACACCACTGGCGTAATTTACTGCTTTCAATTAAAAAACGGAAATTAATTTGAAATATATGATTAATGTAATTTAAAATTTCTCGGGAACTATTGATCATAGCGAGATAAATTTTATATCAATCGATAGAAAATTTTATTTTACTATTTTAGAGCTATTAAATTTGAAATTAGAACGACAATTACTCTTTTAAATTTAAAATTACTGAAATTTAGGTTCTCTAACAATGAAATAATGCTGTTTAATGTCTCGCAGTGCTATGGCTCGAGTTTTATTGTTGGTGAAGGCAGAGCGTTACCGGAGGATCTGGACTATTATATTAATAATTCCCATTATATTTTTCTGCATTAAAAATAACACTTGTAACCGCACTGCTTCTCGAGCTCGCCACTTAGCGGCCGTTGGAAGAGACATCCAGACCATATTCTGGAGTCGTCAAGTAAACATGGTCTTCTGTAATTGCATATTTTATATATCCTGAAATGTTTTGTCCTTAAGAGGACATACACCCTTTAAATCTTCGTAGAATGGAGAAAAAACTGTCAAATTCGATACATTATATCTCTGAGACAAAACAATTCAAAAACTAACTTTTTTTCTTAGAAAAATATCTTTTCTTTCTGTTATTGTATACACATTTTCAAATCAAATGTATTTATTTGAGAGAGTAATAAATATGGTTGCAATTTTTTGAGGAAAAATGAGATAGTCACCTTGCGCGCATGATTACTGATAAAATATTGGTCTAAACACAATATTTTGGATGTCTAAGTACTCCAAACAATCTGTTTAAGAAACTGAACCTTAACTTATTAACATTTAAATTTAATTTCTATTCTATATACCAAATTAGAATAAAAATGTTAAAAAATGTTAAAATTTCAACATTTCTAACCCCCAAAAAAACTTCTTTGGTGAAAATATGTACTAAACTCAATTTGTATAACAGAGCACAATACATATTCAGTACAAATTTATGTAAAAATATTTAATAGTTCTTGAGATATCGTGCGCGAAATATATAAAAAAACCACATTTTTGAGATATAGCGCTTTAAAGATATGGCCGTATTCAAATCTTACGTTGAATAGCTGATACATTTTCCTCCATGACTTTCATAATTATGGCAATTTTTTAAAGCGGGTTGTTTTAAATTGTTCAGAAAAGACAGGGAAATAATATATATATTTTTCATAAAATCGAAAATTTTCGAGGTTCAACAGTCATATGTCCCCTTAATTATTTGTCCCTATATGTTATGTCCTATGTTTAATTAAAGGACATAACATATAGGTCTAACATATTAAGCTTCTTTTCTTTAACGTCTACTGTTATCCCTAGCAGGAATTAAATTATGACGCCCAAATGGCTACACACCTAATAATATAAAGTGGAGTTATACTATCATTTTGGTTTCTTTTTTAAAAGGATCGAAATTTGATCATGGCACTAGTTATTCTCCACTGCAGAGGTATTAAACTCGCGGCCCACAACCGCAAATGACATGAATTTAATGAAACTTTCGTTGATTAATTTTTAAAATTCCGAATTATACAAAATCATTAATAAACAACCATATTCACCAACAACTAGTTTAGGGAGAACTGTCTGTCTATCGTATCAAAAATGTGAAGAAAAAACTATTAAGCCTTTGAGCTGAATTTGAAAGAAGGTTTGAAGAATTAAAATCCTTAGAAGAAAAGTTTCTTCTGTTTTCTTCGATTTTCTCTAAAGATATTGAATAATTCCATAATCATATAGAAATGGAAGTAATCGAGTTATAATGCTATTCAAATCTGAAGGCAAAATTCGGTGGAGTTGGGATGTCTTAATTTACAAATATTTTCGATCCAGGGTTGAAAAGACTCGAAAAATGCATATAAAATTATTTCCATGTTTGGAAGTACTTAGTAGTGCGAGCAATTTTCTTCACTAATGAAAGGAAATAAGTCTCCTTTCAGATCAAAGATAACCTTGGATCAGTTTTGAATGTAATCACTGCAGACAAGATATCCATTGAAGTTCGAAGGACGCTAGCAGAGAAGATATGCCAAGTATCAGAAAAAAATATTAACTTTACCGTTGTCCTTGTTATTTTTTTACTTTCTCGTATACAGAGAGAAATTATTGTAACCGTAAAAAAATTCGAAGTCGAGATTTTGACCAATCTCCACATTTTAGACCTCCCCCAGATAGCAATTTTAGTCTGCAAGCTTTCTGCAAATTTGTCACGACAAGTGTGCAAGTGTGAAACAAGCTTGCAGCAAGTTAACGCAAGCCTCGAAGTCACCATAGGACGAACTTGCAGCAAGTTTGCCGCAACGCTAGATTTCGCTAATACATCGTTCGATTCGAATCGTATACGATTTATTTTAAACTTTTTTCTTGATTTCATTAATTTTTTGAGTTGAGAATATGATTTGAAGTCAAAGAGAGAGCGATTTTCGCTAATAACTACGTTTTGCTAGCAGAATAAATTATGAAATTAGAGTTCATAAGTAATTACTTTAAAATGGGACAAAATGTCTAAGTTATTATTTTTCAACAAACACTGACTGTTTTTTAGATTTAATTTTGTTTATAAACGTTAAAATTTCAACATTAATTAAAAGACGATATAGTTTTCTTTAAAGTGCGAGTGATATATTTACTAAAAAGATGGAAAATGTTTCAAAAATTTTTTTTATAAAAAAGTTATATTTTTCACAAATTATCATTGATTTATTGAATTAACAAAAAGAAGGGCGGTCTAGGAAATGCTATTAAAAATCGGATGTTTTTTTTAAAACAGAGACAAAGATAATTATCTCTTTATTGTGCTATCTTTGCATGAAGCTTGTTTTGCAAATTTGATTTGCGAGGGAGTTGGCGCTAGTTGTCACAGCGAACTTGCTACAAGTTCGTTTCAAGTTTGACGCGTCAAATTTTTTCCGTGACAGGGGAATATCAAGCCAAAATCAAACTTGCTGCAAACTTACGTGCTATCTGGGCCCTGAGTCCGAAAAACTCAATTTTGGAATTAACTCTACCTGTGTGTCTGTCTGTGAACTCGATAACTCGAAAGATATTAGAGGTACGGGGATGAAATTTGGTATGTAATCTTGACACATAATTTGTAGGTTTCTATCAAATTTTGAACAAAATCCGTCTAAGGGATGTGTGTTTGTCTGTCTGTCCACGTTCATGTGGACACTATAACTTAAAACCTTCAATAGCTACATGGATAAAATTTGGTGCACAGTTTTATCCTCATGAATGTAGGTTCGTATAAAATTTTGGGCCAAATCTGGCAATGGCTTGACTGTCTGTCGATCTGTATATTCGCAAACTTGTGAACACAATAACTCTTTACGATAATGACTTAGGTATATGTGCCTTTCTAACCTTAATTGTAGATTTTTGTCCAATTTCGTTCCAATCCGTTCAAAAAAAGTTAGTTCAAATTGCATATTTTGTTCAAAATGCGCATTGCGACTGTGTATTGGCGAGCGTTTCGCTTATTTTACTCAAGTTATGGCTTTTGACCTTGGCGGTCTAGGAAAGAAATTGTAGCGAGAACGCGCGCTTCGGAAGCTATGGCAACCCCCTAAAACGAAACTTCGTTAAGAAACATTCTCTAGATGAACGCCTGTGATTAACCAGAGGTGTGGTGAAATCTTGTGTGATTTCTAATAAGATTTCCTACTCAACCAGCGGGAGTGTTCTCCCCTAAACTTTCTCGTATACTTCCCCAAAAAGGTGCCGTTTTCCCTTTCCCCGCGTGGCTAAAAAAATTCGAAACTGTTACCCAGAATCCGATGACTATCAGAAGGTTTTTCGTTATAGTGAGTGAAAACTATCTAGATAAAGAATCAAATTCAAAGAGATGCGTACCGATTTTACGCTCTTGTCGGCTCAAGGACAAACGACGTAATTCGCTCCATAGCTTTCGCGCGCACAGAAGATTGCTTCCAGTACGCATGCGCTTGGAGATAACGGATTCTTTTCAAAAGTAAATTATCCAGACCGACAGACAGTCAACCCTTTGACGGATTACGCCCAAAATTTTATACGGACCCACATTCATGATGATAAAACTGTGTACCAAATTTTATCCATCTATCTATTCAAGTTTTTGAGTTATAGTGTTCGCATGACTGCGGACAGACAGACAGGCAGACTTCCCGTAGAAAGATTTTGTCCAAAATTTGATAGAAACCTACAAATTATGTGTAAATATCATATACCAAATTTCATCCCAGTAGCTCTAATAGTTGTCGAGTTATCGTGTTTACAGACAGACAGACGTAATCCCAAAATTGTGTTTCTCGGACTCAGGGAGAAAAAACGTGGAGATCCATCAAAATCTCGAGTTCGAATTTTTTGACGATTACAATACTTTCTCTTTGTATACGAGAAAGTAAAACAAAAAAACAAACAAACCTGAAATCAAATATCTGTTGCCACGTTTCAAAAAAATATTACTTTGAAGCAGGTGCGATAAAATAGGCAATGCAATGAATACTAAAGCGAAAATTCTGCTTTGGAATTGAATTCCCAAGAAAACAATTTATACTACCACAACCGTAACAATTGCAAAAGCGCGTGAATAAGAGATTTGCTGAAATAATGAGAACGGTTTGATTTATAACAATAAAAAAATTGTTAGCAATTGATGTTTGAAAACATTATTTATTGTTGTAAATAAAATTTACAACAGAAACAGATTGCTACTAATCCGCATGCGCATGAGAATCGGATTAAAAGAAATTGAATATGCAATTTGAACGCCTCTTTATGACGGATTTGGCCCAAACTTTTATACGGACCTACATTCATAACAATAAAACCATGTACCAAATTTTATCCATTTAGCTAATCAAGTTTTTCAGTTATAGCGTTCACATGACCACGGACATACAAAGAGACAGACTTTCCGTTGACGGATTTTGTCCAAAATTTGATAGAAACCTACAAATTATGTTCAAAGACCACATACCAAATTTCATCCACGTAGCTCTAATAGTTTTCGAGTTATCGTGTTCACAGACAGACAGACGTAATCCCAAAATTGTGTTTCTCGGACTCAGGGAGGTCTAAAACGTGGAGATTTGTCAAAATCTCGAGTTCGAATTTTTTTGACGATTACAATACTTTATCTTTGTATACTTCGTATACGAGAAGTAAAAACATTAATAAAATTGCTGTACCCTCAGTGCGCGTAAAAATTGCGAACATGCGCAATTTTTTGTGAAATATTAAGTTTTTTTCAACTCATAAGTTTTATTTGTTTCATTGTAAATCACCATTCATAATTTTTTTCTCAAAATGCCCAGGACTTGGGAAAATACCCCAAAAATATTTACCTTCCCACTGGGTGTTTACTCCCCCCCCACACACACACATTACTAGTCGTATGCGAGAAAGTTTAGGGGAGGCCACTCCCGCTGGTTATGTTGTGTTTTTGAAATAAACCCACGTTTTTATAAAAGTTTAAGTCTTTTTTTTTGCGACTCACATAAACTTAGATTTGTTTATTTGGCCCGTGTTAGATCTGAGTTTGACATCCGTGCTTTATCGCATGCATCTTTCTCGTGTTTTCTGAGAATTCGTGTTGTTCACTTAGTGGAGCAGGTTCTGCGCATCTAAATCCATAGGAATCCTCGGGGACGGTTAATAAATGCTCTAAAACCAAAAGGCTCAGCTTGCTCTTCTGGGAATTGAATTACTAATATAATAGCCCAGATCTGTCTCTCACTGATCCGGTAAAGCTCTGACGACACCAATAATAAAATATACTTTTGACAGATTACACTCCCCCAGAAGTAAGTTTTCAATAATTTTGCCATTTTCTTTAAATCATTTTCCACTTATGTCTTTGGTTATATGATATTTTTCAGCAAATAAAATAGGTTTGTCAGTTTAAAGAGTAGCTGACATAGATAAAGATATTACCACGGATGAAATCACAAATTTATTAGGAGCAGGGAATTATGCAAATGATTCATTAATGTTAACAAAATGTAAAATACAAAAATAATAAACAATCTTATTATTAAGAAATTTGATGGTCTTTCTTTAGCATTACAAACTTATATCTCATTACTAATATAATAGTCCAGATCTGTCTCTCACTGATCCGGTAACGCTCTGACGTCACCAACAATAAAATTCGCGCCATAGCACTGCGAGACGTTAAACAGCATTATTTCATTGTTAGAGCACCTAAATTGTAGTAATCTTAAATTTAATGGAGTAATTGCCGTTCTGATTTCAAATTTAATAGTTCTAAAATTGTGGAAAAAATTTGCTATCGACTAATATAAAATTTATCTCGCTATGATCAATAGTTCCCGAGAAATTTTAAATTATATTAATCATATATTTCAAATTAATTTCCGTTTTATAATAGAGTAGTAAACCACGTGAGTGGTATATCATGCGCGTGATATAGTTTGGACGCCACGATGCATCTGATTATTTATTGCAATCGTGATGATGTAATTTGATAATATTTTTTGGCAACGTTTGACAAGCAGAGAAGTGCTTTGTTTTGATTAGAATTTCGAAAAAGAATTCCTTTGAAATTTTCACTTTTGACTTACGTTCGACAAGCTGAGAATTCCATGGTTATTGAATTATAATAAAATTGTTAAATAACGAAAAATACTTCACACGGAATGTTGTTTACCAAGAGGTTTTTTGAATAAAGAAATATGTAAATAAAAAAAATTTCTTGTCATAAAGCATATGTTTATTTTATTTGTTTTCAATCAATGCTAAACGTTTCTCTCACATATATATCTATTTAAACACATCAAATTTGACAGGAAATCTCTCGAATGAAGAGGCAATTTGCACCCGACATGCAATGACGGGTGATTTTCTAGTGAAATTTTGCACAAAGACATCTGAAGTGCAAGGAAAATTTTTAAACAACGAAAAATACTTCACACGAAATGTTGTTTACCAAGAGGTTTTTGGAATAAAGAAATATGTAAATAATATGTAAATGAAAAAATATTTCTTGTCATAAAACATATGTTTATTTTATTTGTTTTCAATCAATTTTAAACATTTCTCTCTGGTATATATCTGTTTAAATGCGTCAAATATGACGGGAAATCCCTCGAATGAAGATGCAATTTATACCCTTCATACTATGACTGGTGATTTTCTAGTGGATGATAAAGCCGATAGGAATTTTGGACTTGTTGTAGATACAGTTAGAGTTTAACTTACAGTTTTCGTATAAGATTGAGTATAAATAATAATAAAAAAATTACTTTTCAAGTTTTTAAATAATTTCTACCAACTATGTGTTGATATCGATCGGTATCAGATTTTACATCTACCAGTATCCTTTTAGCCATATTTTAATCAGGAATTTCGACGGGCAAATAATGGATTTGTTTCTTTTTGTAGGCTGTCATTTCCTTCTGGTCATTCTTCTTTTGCAATATATGCCGTGCTATTTTCGGTGGTGAGTAAATGTAATTTACTTATAGATATTATTTATTATAGAAACAAAATATGAATAAAAACAAGTCCACCAGAGAAATAAATGCATAAGTATTTTGTATTTTTTCGGTTAAAGAATTTTTGCAAGAATTTTAACAGGTTTCTTAAGTACATTTTCCAAAATGAATACTGCATTTTAAGCTAAAATTTACTTAACTTTTACTAAAAGTTTCAGAAATATAATTTTATTCGAATTTCTTGAAAGATTTCATGAAGTTTTGGCACTTTTTGTAGTACTTTATGCAAATAAATTCAATGATTTTAAACACCAGAAAAATCATTTTATGCGAATTTCTTAAAATGTTTCAAGAAGTTGTAACTCTTATTGTAGTATTTTATGGAAACAATTTTAATGATTTTCAACATATATGCGATTTTTTAATATTCTTAATGATATTGACAAATGTTTAAATACTAATGACGATATATAACAACATCTCTTCCCTGTCTTTAGGTATTTGAAAGCCGAGAATCTAAAAAATCAGACTAACTGTGTTCAGGATTTGAATAGAACCACCTTTAAAATTTTAAATCATGCTTTTGCATATATATTTTAACAGTTACATTGTGTTAAGAAACACAAAATATAATTTTATAATTCTTTCATTTTTTATATGTAATAAAGAAAATCTGAGTGACTTTGTATATCATAGGGTTTTTGTACATTAAAAAAATTAAATTAAATAAGCAATTGATATAACACATGGTAAGATTACATAAAAATGTAAATAATGTAGCGAATGGACTTTAAGGAAAGTAATTATCACAAATAAGCAGATTATTCTTTTAAAAAAATGTTTATAGTAACGCTGCAAATGTAGTCAGCAAAAACTTTTTATTGCATAGATCCTATTCATATTACTTATTTAATTTTTCTTTATTATTTAATTTTATTAATAAGATTTAATGTCTGGTGAATTTTATTTTCATTTAAATTATTTCTTTTTTTATTTTAACAGCTTTTTTATCGATAAATGTTTAATTATCGATATATTTAACGTCATGTCTATTTTTAATCGAAAAGTATACATATGATTGAATAAAAAAGCACTCCTGACGTTCTTTTATTTCCACATTAGTTTTTGCATTAGATGAATTAAAAAAGTCATAGGTAATCACAGATTAACTACTTAACAATTTCTTTATTCTGCCATATTGTGACCAAAATTAGGCACATTTTTATACGCAATTTTGTATTCAAATTGATTTTATAAATTCAGATCAGCAATTAGAAAAGTTACAAGTATTCGTTTTATTAATTTTTTTGTCAATTTTTAATCGCAGGAGAAAAAAGGACTTAACAGGTTTATCTAACCTAAAAACTGGCTTACACTTGTTTTGCTATCCAACATTAATTGGTCTGCTAGAGCCATTTACTAGAAAAATTTCAAAGTAAAGAAACTTAAAATCAGTGTTTTAGCTTAGAAAAATTACTTGCTCGAGCGATCAAAAGAGTCCCCTTTCGCAGTGGTAGAAAGGTGTTAGGGCAAAGCTGTTAAGTAGTTAATTAAAATATAGAACTTGAAACGATCAAAAAATAAATTGCTGGTAAAGAAAATATTTAATTGATTATAAATTATCTACAACGTATTTTGAATTAATACTTGCATTTTTAAATAACCATTTTGTAAATGTTGTGTATAAAAAAGCTTTGAAAAATTAATAATGCGGTTCTTCTTACTGAATGCTTGTTTATTCATTTTATATTTAAAACTCATTAATCAACAAATATTGCTGTAATATTAAACTAAATTACTGCTATAATGTCTAATTACTATATAATGTTCTATATAATGTTACTAATTACTGTATAATGTTACTAATTCCTATATAATGTTCTATATAATGTTACTAATT
>BGPR01001820.1:60695-71759 GCA_013235015.1 Araneus ventricosus | reverse complement strand
ATAATGTTACTAATTCCTATATAATGTTCTATATAATGTTACTAATTACTATATAATGTTCTTTAATCGCAACCAGTAATCAAATTGCAAACATAATACTCACATGATGAATCGAATTGCTTTCAGATCTATAGATTTTGTAGATTTTTTAGCGAAGGTATGCTTAAAAATATATTTATTTATTTCAGATATATCTACATAAGTGTTTAATCTGTCCGCACTCAAAGCTTTTAAGGCCTGCCGTGCAATTCATATTATTTTTAATGGGTGCTTACACTGCTGTGTCACGAATTGGAGATAACAAGCATCATTGGAGTGACGTCGTTGGAGGTCTTACATTGGGGTCCATAATAGCTGTTTTAATGGTAAGTTACAATAAAACATAGCATTAACTGTCGGATTAACTGTGATGGATTAACTGGATGGAAAGATGGATTAACTGTACAGATATCACTAAGTTAAGTTTGATCTATAATTAAATGAATTGACCTTCGACCAGTGGCATAGCGAGGATAAGTGGTGCCCGGGTCATCATACGATTTTTCTCCCACCCCTCCGTCATCATAAGCGGCGTAGTTTGTGTAAACGGCGCCCGGGGCCAGGTATTTTTTCACCCATCGTATTATCGTCTTTAACTTTAGACAGTGGCATAAACCCTTTAACTTTTTATCACCGTGGCCAGTGGTGTATCGAGAATAAGGGAATAATGTAATCTTTCTTACCCCAGTCGTCATTAGTGGTTTGACAAATGGCACACTGGGCATGGTATTATTTTTTAGACCCTTCATTTTTTTCTTTAAAAAATGGCATAAATGCAGAAATATTTTGACTCCATGGCGCCTCATAAAACTGGAGAACAGATCATCTCAATCTCCCCTGCCTCCCGGTCGCTACGCCACTGCCCTCAACTCCCTTGTATACTTCCACAGTACGTCCCTTTTCGTGTTTAGCCTCGCCTTATAGTAAAAAGAACTGAATGGACTTTTGGTTTCTTATCTTTGACAGATTGTATCCACAATTTGATACAGATCTGACTTTTGGTCTCTTATTTTCGACAGATTGTATCTACAATTTGATACAGATCTGACTTTTGGTCTCTTATTTTCGACAGATTGTATCTACAATTTGATACAGATCTGACTTTTGGTCTCTTATTTTTGACAGATTGTATCTACAATTTGATACAGATCTGATTTTTGATCTCTTATCTTTGACAGATTGTATCCACAATTTCATACAGATCTATTCGCCTGATGTCAAGATTACATTCCATATTTCATTTATCATGTTTCTGAGGTACGGAGTTCACATACACATGAATAGGCAAACCGACAGACATAACTCCAAATACTCTTTTTCGGACTCAGTGAGATCTAAAAAAAAATTGGACATTTTTTATATCTTGAATTCGAAGAAATGAAGGAAATAAAATTATAAAAGACCTGTAGTAAAATCGTTGGAATGTTTCAAAAAAGTCGTGATGGACCAAAAACCCGATATATAAAGTTAACGTGGATAGACTATATAGCGATTTCTACATAAATCAAATTTTGACGGCGCATGGATTTTTTAGAGAACATCAGGCTAGATTCTTTGAAAAAGTCGCTGTGTTTATGTGGCCAAGAAATAGGATCTGTGCTTCACATAATTAAAGAGTGCGAAATTTGGACCTCATACAAAAGAATCTGGCTTAGTGGATGGCAATCAATGAGTTTAAAAGACTCGATAAATAATGCCGATATTCGTGTCTCATTGCGAGGACTTCTTCACGAACTGCTTATTAAAGAAGTAGACTTATTGTCGTCGTTCAGTGAAACTGTTGTTTCCCGTCTCTAAAACAAACTTGTAAAATAAGTATTGCTCAATCTGGAGTAAGATGTATCACATTTTTCCTGCACGGCCTAGGCCAGGGCTGGGCAGTATTTGTATATTTTGAATTCGTCCTACTGGCAGGCACCACGAGTTCGTAGAGCCGGATAAGTAAGAGGGATATCGCTTCCCTGGTTGGCACAATAATGGATTGGGCTTGTCCACTGCCGGTAATAGTGCGTTCCTCCTAAGGAAGGGGTCGGACAAAGACCGGCTGGCTACTAGGACTCCCCTTAGTGTTCGAACTATTGCAGTGACTGTCATTTAGATCCACCGGACGGCTTCGCGCCAAGTCGGGGTGTTTTCAATACATCTTGAATTCACGCTGCCGTCTTTCATGATCCGTATACCATTTAGGTAGGTAAGTGAAGCCGGCGAGGGATAAATAAAATACGTCTTGAATTCGAATTTTTTGACGATTACAATACTTTTTTCCTATACTTTGCTGCTAGAAAAGACAAATATCGAAAAGTAATACAACTAATATATATCTTAATAATATAAATTGATTTATTGATTGGGGTTTTATGGCACAAGGGCCAGAATTGGCCAAGCTGCGCCAAACATTTGTTTAGGTTTGCGCTAAACTATGTAAAAATCAGGGCAAGATAAAAATGTGGAACTAATGTATATAAAGATAGTGTAAACATGAAAATATGTTAAAAGTGCTTAAATGAGAGGATAAAAGCCAATTGATTTTAAAAAAGGTAAAAGGTGAACATGAGGTGATAATATAAATAAAAGTCATTGTGGGTATGTGTGTATGTGGGTATGTATGTGGCCATGTTCCACATCTCCTCCTAAACCAATGGACGGTTTTCAACCAAACTTTGTACACTTATTATTTAAGACAAGGGAAAGACACTTACGAACTTTTCTAAGTCCAAAAGTTAATTAAACAGGCAGTTAATTAGAAATTAACCGAAACCGTTTTTCCGCCGTAACTTCGGAGCAAATTGTCTGACAAAACATATTTTTATACCATCTTAAAGTTCAAATTTTTACCTTTTCAATGATACCAATTTTATTTCTGTAACATTTTCCCTTCGATTGTTATTAATTTTTAAAAGTTCAGACAACAATTAAATAATTAACAAAACCCATTGACTCAGCGATTCTCGATGATGGTTATTTTATTTTTCAATCAACTGTCACGTGATCCTTCAGGAAAGCGAAAACATGTGGAATAAATTATTTTTAAAATCAACTATTACGTAATCCTTCTTTCCGCTGTAACTTCGGAACAAATTGTCCGATACAAATTATTTTTATACCATCTTAAAGTGCAAACTTTTACCTTTTCAATGATACCAAATTATTGTCTGTGACATTTTTCCGTCAATTTTTATTTACATTTTTAAGTTTACGTGAGCGATTTTGAAATATACGCAATTTATAACTCTCAGTTGCTCAGGAAATGATTTAGACTTTTGAACTAATTTACCTTTATTTCTTGTACATTTGCATTATGTTTTATAAATATCCTAAATAAGGACAGAATTACACCTGTATCTGTCATATGTCTAATGTCCAGTTACCTTCCCTAAACGGTGAGGCGCAGTAGATGAAATTTACACACGGCATTCTACAGCATATTTCTACGTCAAAGGTGCTGTATTTTTTCACTTTAGAGTTAATTCATTTTAGGGTATTTAATTAAATAACGAAAATTAGGTCGCTTAAGCCTTATGAGGTAGACGTTTTTTTGCCCAGTTACTTCTGAGCAGTTTATTAGACAACAGATTATTTTATGCCATTTTTTTAAAGACAGAATGTGATCTTTTTAATGCTATTAGATTTCATTCCGATGAGAATGTTTTCTCTGATTGTTATTAAGTTTACAAATATTTTTGCTAACGTCGAATTTCTAACAATTCTTTTTTTTAATTCTTATAGAAAATAAATCAAGCCAAATTACTGTTTGGTGCGGCTTTTGCCAGTGTCAAGTTAATATAAGAAAAATTGCCTTACTGAACCATAAACAACAAAAGGAGACTTTTACACTTCGTTTTCGTTGTCGTAGTATTGTACACGCAATACGATTATTAGTGATCAATGACGTATAATTCATTCTCGTGTTTTGTTTAATTTTTCACAGTGAAGATATTAACGATATCCATCTGTAGATACGGTAATGGCATTAACAAGGAACATCATTTTGTAACGTTTTTTTCATACGTATTTTTCTTCAACATCAGAATTTTCAGGCGCACCTTCGTAAATGACGAGTTAGAGGTAGTGCCTTAAGTACTACTAATACACGTAACCTCGATATGCAGACTGCAATGCCTGGTTACAAATCTTCCACACCTAGGTCAGAACACATCATGAAGAGATACTGTTATGACTGATCATAGGGAGAAGTCAGATGCTTTCAGCTTCCTGATAATACCGAAGGATTTATCATCTCAGTTCAAGAGATAACAAATCCTTTAAATATATTACTTGCAGCTCAGGCCAGACACTGAATGCAGGCGTACATTTAGAGAAAATTATTTTCGCATGGGCAACCTATATGATGTGGTATCGTGTCCTAGCGACACAAGCCTCTACATCCCGTGCAAGTAACGTGGTAGTCAGAAAGCATATTAGCATAGATAAACAATTTAGACTATATCAGTGCCGATACAGGTAACCCGTCTGCCGTCTAATTAAGTATTATCAACTTTCTCGAACTTTTACTCTTTCCTGTTTAAAAGATACAACATAGTTTTACATTAAACTGAATTAAAAAAAGAATAATCTTGATTTTCGGCGCACGAAGTCGCGTGTAAGCTTATATATAATATAATTACTGTTATTCTTCTGTCACTCAGCTGGAACTTAAAAAATCTGTACATTAATTTTTCCAGAAATTATAACTAAGTCTCAACAAGAGACTTCGCTTAAAGATTAGGAGTCATATTCTCATCATTTTAGCACCTGAGACTCAAAGTTCTGTACAATTTTTTTAGAATTTTATCCCAGCAAGTAATATCAAAATTTATTTTCGTCTCCCTGACAATACTAGTTTTTTATGTGTTTACTTTCTGTATTAACAATTTTTTTCTGTTAACTCTATATCTATGCCTTTTGGCTGCAGGACTTACGTATCCCCGATGATCTAATGGTGTGTTAGAAAAGAAAAAATTAGACAGGCCTTTTCAAGCTAAGTTGAACGCTTATTCTCCGCAACCAAATAACTGCAGAGTTGGACTTTAATTTCTTAAACAGAGAAATTATGACGCGTTTCGCGCTAAAGTTGAACGTTTATATCTCAGCAAACCAAATATCATACAGAGTTGGTTTTAATTTCATTAACAGAGAAAGGTAGATATTGGAAGATTGCAAAAAATTAGAATTTGTAATTACAGTTTAGACACAGTCGAGTTTTGCTGGTGAAAACCACGAAGAATTTTACATAGATAGAGTCACATAGTCACACTAGACTAATAGTCAACAGTAGACTATAGAGTTAATAGTCACCTAGAGCTACTTTAATCACAGAAATTGCCAGTTGAGTAAGGTAAGTGTTCCACGCCCTCAACTCCAGCTGCTACTTTCAGAGACAGCCTCCCGTCAGTTTTTTTTCGATATCTTAACATCCTCAAGAGTGTGCAGCACAGATGGAAAATTTCCTATTTTAAGCAACTCACAGTTCAAGAAAAATTGAGAGAATGCATTACGAACGATAGCAAATGAAATAGAAAAAACACATTATATTATGCTTCAAGACACTGGCCAATTTAGAATATAACATAACTGTTGGAAATTCGGTTACTGAGGAAGATTTTATCGTCATTACCCACTGCTTGCGGCATTTTTCACCTCAGTTATAAAAGTATCCAACTTTTATTATGTTTCAAATGAGTTTGTCTTTACTACAGTTTGTATTATAAGTTAAATCTTTTACTTATATTGAGAAACATGAATAGAAGGGAAAACGGTTATTGTAAACACATCCACCTTGAGTGAATACCCAGGATAGCAAAGAAAGCTTGTCTGCAAGGTTTGGAAACCTTGTCAGTCTGCAAGGGTAAAGAGTTGTCACAAAGGCTCTTACATGACAAGGGCTGAAACCTTTCGGCAAGGTAAGCGGAAAGGTTCGCTAGACAACAAGAACAAGGTTTCTATATAGTTTTCAGTAAGATCTCCTCTGCTTTATTATTACAAGCTTGTTTTTTAGTTTTCCCTGCTTGTTTCAGGCCTTTCAAAAGGTTGTCATAAGATTTCCCGCTTTTATTACAGGCTTGTTTTAGGCTTTCTCAAGCTTGTTTCAGGCTCCTTCAAAAAGGTTGTTAAGAGCCCTCTGGCGGACAAAATAGAGCCCCTTCCCCTCCGGAAGCCGTAATCTTACAGAAAGGTCCAACCCCTCTTTTTTCACCCCCCTCTTCAAAGCCAAAGAGAGGGTCCAAACCCTTTTTTTCACCCCCTTTCAGAGACAAACAGAGGGGTCCAACCCCTTTTTTATCCCCCCCCCTTCTTCTGACGTCATCTGGAATGTCAATTAATTGGAAATCTTAATTATTAATTTCCCCAGTTAGTTTGATTAATCTAATTTTTTAATCATCCATTTTGTACGATTAGATTGTAGATGCACAAAACTTCAAATTACTCAGTCAGCCGATCGAACCTCTGCGTTCCTAGAGGTGGAAGGCAACGCAGTAACCATCATACCTGACGAGGCTACACGATACGACAGGTGGTTAATAAAAAGTTTCTTACGTCAATTTTTGCGGGAATTATCGAAACAGTTTATGAAATGCTTTCGCAGACTTGTTGTTCAAACCTGTCGGTGAGGTGTCTCATAAAATGCTTCCTGCTGCATACCTTGGTGGCAAAGGTTTCCGAACGGTTTGCGCGGAAATGCTTTCGCGGACTTGTCGTTCAAACCTTGTCGGTGAGGTAGTTCATAAAATGCTTTCCTATGTATACCTTGCGGCAATGGTTTCCCGAAACGGTTTGCGCGGAAATGCTTTCGCAGACTTGTTGTTCAAACCTTGTCGGTGAGCTTCAGTTCATAAATGCTTTCCTATGTATGTCACCTTGCGGCAATGATTTCCGAAACGGTTTTCGCGGAAATGCTTTCGCGGACAGACTATGGAAAGTGAAATGGTAAACTTTCCGCAACCTTCTTTGCTATCTGGGTATCCGTCTGATAAGATTTGCTACAACAACTCCCCTCTCGGCGTAAATGTGAATTTCAGTAAGCAAGAAACTATAAATATAATATGTCACGAGCGTTATCAGACGTCTCGAGGCATGGGAAAATAATTTCAATTTAAATGTAAAGTTTCTGTTTATTTTAAGATAAACATTTCATTTGAATAGGAGCAGATGTTGGTTTTAACATCTTAATGTGATTTTGGGGAGCATTTCATCCGTGACCAATAATTATTAGGCATGGCGCGTCCACCAATTATGAGCTCCAAAGCAAAAAAGGGTAGATGGCGAGCGTCTGAATATTAAATAATGCCAAGAGGGGGAATTCCGGATCGAGGCTTTTGAAACAGTAAAACACCTACGACTCTTTTAATTTAAAGTAGAAGTGATTTTATCTAGATTTTAAGTAGAAATAATGCGTTTATAAATTAAAAATTTAAGCCGCGTTAAAATTATTTATTTTTAACGTCAGGAAATAGCTTATTTATCATATATGTTACCGTTAAAGTATGAAATGCGCGTTATTCTATACCAGAATCACCCGCTTATTCTATAGAACAATCCGATCAAGCCGCTGTTAATAAACTTTTATTTTACACTTTAACTAGTTATTCTATAGAATAACGTATCCACGGAATGTTAAAGTGTAAAACAGCCGACATGATGCAGCCTGTTTGTTAGTCAGATTGGTTATTTTGTATTTTCAGCATCTGAAGTGGGTAGTGCTGGCAAATTTTTTTTAACTTTAAAAACATCCTACTTTGCTCGCTAGTAGCGGAGCCGGAACCTATAGCTTTGCTAGCTCATTGAATGTAAGGAATCTGCGTTTTTTTAAATACTCACATGAAGTGGTAAAAATTATGTCAGTGATGCCTGTGGTATCTGAAGTGGGTTACAAATTTTTTAACTTTAAAAAAACATCCCATGGCTTCAAGAAGAAAGCGGGAAAGATGGAACCTAGTAGTTTGCCAGCTCAATTGAATGTAAGGAATCTGCGTTTATAGTAGAATTTGTCCAACTTCGTTCCTATTAGAGAGATACTGAGTTCATTCCTATATTCTTGAACCTTTCATTTTGTTGTCGCGAATTGCCAAATTTGTCGCTGAAAGTTGTTCAAACAGTCGCCAAGGTCGACTGTCATTGACTTCCTTCTTTCTCTCAATACGTATATTCCTGTAAATCTCTTTCCAACCACATAAGAATAATATGGCAAGAAAGCGACATTACAGTTTTGCGACACTGCTATAGTGGTTTTAATTTTCCATCGGTTATGCATGATATGCAATCAAAAGTTATAAAAAAGCGGACTTGTTTAATGTCAGAATGTTTATTTTACACTTTAACGTACCTGTCATTAGTTATGTTTATAGAATACCTAGTTATTTCATAGAATAACTAGGTAAAGTATGAAATAAATAACGATTTACACTTTTAATTGACTTGGATCAAATAATCTATAGAATAACTGAATACACTTTAACGGTGACATATATAAATTAACACAACGCATTTAGGTAACCTAGTGATATTGTAAGAGCATAAGACGCGATTAACCTCTGACTACTAAGAGTTCCGGAAATCTGATTACAGTTGCATACGGGGGGTTAGCTTACTAATTGATCTGTGGAATGGTTTCTTCCTGCCTCGTTCTACTCTTTTTTTTTTTTCTCCTACTACGGTCGTAGAGATAAGTGAATGGCAGATCTTCTTCAAATCATCTCTCCTCTAAGGGTCCTTTAATGACTGACACTTCTCTAAACTGCTGCCTTCTCCCTTTCCGAACAAAGCAACCGGTCGAAATCTGCCCCATTAGCATAGAAGTTGGCTGTCGGTTACGGCCGGCTTAGGAGTCAGAGTGTTAGAGACTTGCTTAGACTTGATGATTCAATAACTTCTTTTCATTTCAGAATCACAACTGTGTTTATAATTCGTGACAGGATCTTTTTTCTTTTATATAATATTTTCAACACCTAGTCCAGAGAATTTGAACACTGGGTTTGGTGATACGATTTTTTTGGCACATTGTCTCCACTATACAGAGGTTTAAACGTCTTTGTATCAATAAACGCATTGATCGTGTGAACATAAACCGAAACTGTGGATATAGGCTGCAAAGAGCACATGTTCTATAATGTACTGTTTGTTTTTGAATTAAGTGACTTAGCACCCCTAAGAATTTCGGAAAATCCATGAAATTATCTATTTTCCAAGTTTGAGGAAAATGATCCTTGAGCTTGGCTTAATAATCTGAAAGTTTCCAAACATTTAGGCAAATATTTATGAGATATGAAGAGCCTTTTTTTGTCTAACACAAGACACACGCCACTCTCTACTTCCAATGTTTAAATCATGAATATTTCTTGCGTGCACGTTGCAAAGCCACCTAATTTTTTCCATGAAAGCAAAGAAAGAGGAGTTGCTTCAAACAGTAAGGTTTATCTATTGTTTGTTTATCGTTTTCGCTTCATTATTTATTACACATTTGAATCATCATCATCGTCACTGCTCTCGCTTCTTATCATTTATTGCCATTTGAATCAACATCATCATCACTGCTTCGCTTCTTATTTATTTTATTAGCACATTTGAACTCAAAGATCACTCACTGCTTTTGCTCTTCTATTATCTTATTGCACATTTGAACTCAACATCATCATCGCTTTCGCTCTGCTTTCCTTTTGTTTGAATTCTCACCTCAATAAAATTCAATTAAAGTGGTTTCTTAAATTTTTACCAATGTTATAATAGATATTTCATATTGTACTGAATACTCATTTTATATAAATATTCTTTGAAGAAAAAAATTTAAAAAAGTGGAAATTTTTCTAATTTTTGAAATTTTTCTATTACATATATAGATGATGCTTATTAATAATTACATGGTTAATAATATATAGTTAAAAAACTGATACCTTAGGATTTGCAGGACTCTTAAATGCAGGTTATTGTTCTAAAAAAAACTAAGCTTGAGGAAAGTAAGTTGTTTCATACAATTTATCTGTCATTGAAATATTCAGCTGTTTTCCTAATTTACTTTTTTCCTAAAATTCTCGGTGTTGCGCTTAAAATGCTGAAAGTTTCATTCCCTTTAATTTAATTACTTAAATTTTCTTTTCATTCCGTTATACACAAATGCATGCTTACTAGTATAGGATGAATCTTGTAAAATTTTGATTTAGAAATTCTTTCTAGTAAATGTACAAAGGAAAAATTTTGATATTTTTCAAACATTTACTCCTAACAAAATCTTTTTTTTCTAGAACTAATATAATTCAAAATCGGTTTCTTATTTCTTGTTAGTACATTGAGAGTCTTTTACAAAAACATTTTGGAAAAAATATAAAAATTTTGATGAGAGAAGCCATTTAAAAAAGGTATAATTAAAAAATTAATTTTAAATTTGTAACTTTTATGAACCCGAAAATATTTTAGTACCATTAAGTTTCTGGAATTTAGTTCCAGTGTACTACAAATTAAAAGTTTAATCAAAATTGTAGGAAAAAAAAATTCTGGATACTGATAATAATTACATAACTGGATCAGGTTTGTTTACTAATTTCCATGGTACCATTGAAAAGTGGAGGTAGCCATCACTTTTGTAAAATGAAAATATTCTAGAGTTTAAGTTTCTGCCATCGAGCTTTACTCATCTACTATAAATTAAATAATTCGATTCAAAATTTGTAGAAAGTGTTAAGCAGTCCCTTAAATGAGACTGAGAGGAAATTATTTTACTCTTGGCTGTGTTATAACCAATCATTATCTCAAAAACTGGTATAATTTGTAGCAAAAACCTGCAGCCTGGCCTGGCTATGTATAAATTTCCTGCTCCTTCTGAAACGAAGCTGGAAATGTCGACCACTCTTTCCTTTGAAGTCTTCTGAAAAATGCAATTGACCCTATATATAGGAGGTAAAGCCTCTTTCGGCTCTGTGTTTGACCTGCAAAACATGGATGCCCCATCTCTCTTCTATAATAAGTCCTTGACCTGACTTGATTTAGATACAGCTAGAATATTTGGGAAGCAATACGTAACCGAACCAGCACAATGGA
>BGPR01001820.1:36856-48627 GCA_013235015.1 Araneus ventricosus | reverse complement strand
ACAAAATATCAATGGAAGATTTTGCTCGTTATTATTATATATTCTCGTAAATAACTTTCTAATGCTGCAATAATTAGTCAAGAGGGGCTTCATAATTTTTTATAAATTTTAATTTTAAGTAGAGAAGGAATGCACATAATCAGTTATTTAATGTTTTAAAGCTAGTGAAGTTTGACTTTTACAAATAAACTTTACTTAAAATTTTTACTTTAATGTAACTGTAAAGTATGTTATTGGTTTTCTTGTCACAACTAATAAAAGACTTGTAATATTCTAAACTTTTGAAAATAACTTCAATAATTTGAGTACTTAATTTAAAGTTTCCAAATAACTTTTTTATTGGCTTCCAAACGCGATACATATTACATGAAAAAAAAGAAAAAAAAAACAGTCGAAAAACAATTCTTGTAAAAAAATTTCGATTCCTGTGCAATAAATAAAGTAAACTATCCTAAACTACAATTTATATAAATTTAAACTTTAATGTGCATGAGAAATTCTGCTGTATTTTCAAGAGCAAAAACAAGAAATAAATATCTGTTAGAAAGATCTGAATATAAAAGTCTTGTTGTTGTACCTGAAAGTGGTCCACTTCTGTCATCTGCGAATCACTCAATTCCTAAAATATTACAAAATTTAAGATGTAATTCATCGATGGAGAGAATATCCAGTAATGCATTTGATTGAAGACGGTATTTAGGAGTTTCTTATTTTCTTTGTCTCATATTCAGGAAATCTTCTATTATTTGTCCTTTAAAAGAACTTTTTGACGTGGATAAGTCATTAGTCGAAGGTAATAGGGACATTCTATGAAGAAGGGGTGAATTGAGATTGGTTCTGCGATTACATTTTATTATCCTCAGCAATATAATAATGTGAAAGAAAGCAAGAACTTCATTTGAACAATCAATTAGGAAATTTTGCTAATTTCTCTCATGCATCTGAAGCAAAATGAACATTGTACATCAATTTAATATTTCTTTATATCTCATTCTTTGGATGGAAACGAATTGTTTTAATCTATTCTTCATTTAGTAAGGTTATCCTACTGCTATTTTAAAAGTGATAAGTCAAAAATTGTCAGTTTGAAAGTTGGGATCATAAAATGCAGCCGACAAAAGAAAAGAAACCATGAATTCGTGAGAATAATAAGAGCTAATGTTGTTTGAAACTGGAATATCGGTAGTCCTTTATTATCGGTGATTCCCTTAGGTCATTCCTGTTCCACCAAGAATAGATCATCTTTATATTGTGTCCAAAGTATTTAAGTATAGTTGAATGTTGCAACTAATAATTTAATGTACCTATTATTGTCAACCCTTGAATGACTGAAGTGTTACCAGGTTTAATAGCGGCTAGTGGTCATGAATTAATTATCGTTAATAATCAGTCGATCATCAATTTATTTTGCTTGTGAGTTCGTCTGAATGTATCTGCAGTTGCTTTAGAGTGGCCCATATTTGTTTCTGTACACTTGTGTTTTTGAAACTTGCATATAAAAAACATCATCAAAATAATAAAGGATTTACTTCAAAATTTTTTCATATCAACTTTCTTTTCTCTATAATGAAACCTACATATTGTAATGAAGGTAAATTCAATACCTTTTTAGAAAAAATTAATTTATTGAGAAAGTCTTAAAAACAATCTCGCATAAGTAATTGGACACTTTGAACATTCAATAAATGTAAACAAAAAATATACAAATAATCAAACATTTTAAAACTTTGTTGGGTATTCTTTAGCTGAAATTACGATTTTAATACGTTTCGGCATGGGTTCAACTAGTTTTTTGTGTAAGAATGTTCAATTTTGTTCCATTCCTTTGTTAATATTACTTTAAATTGTTCTTTCGAAGAAATATCACGTTTTCTTGTTCTTTTCTTCAGTTCATGCCACATATTTTAAAATTGGATTTAAATCTGGAGAATATGGTGGAGTCTTGATAACTTTGGGACAGTTGTCCACCAGCCATAAGCGAATATTTATGGCTGTATGTTTCGGATCATTATCTTGATACAACTTAAATATGTTTTGAATTCCAAGTTTCTGGGCAGATACTTTCAAGTTTTCTTTCAGTATATTTAGATACTTATATTGGTCCATATTATTTTCACTGAAAACTAAATTACCCATACCAGAAGCAGCAGAACATCCCCAAACCATTATGCCTCCTCCTTCAAGTTTGACAGTTGGCAATAGATTTTTCCGATTGAAAATCTATCGGAAAAATCTATTCGTTGAGCTTTCTCCACACAGTTATTCGCCCATCAGACACAAATATGTTAAATTTTGAATCATCCACAAATGTGACGCTTTCCCAAAACAATATATCTTTGTCTACCAAGGATTCTGCAAAATCCAGACGTAACTTTCTTGTTCTTTCATTAACGAAAATTTTTCTTCTGGCAACTAATGTTGTACCCATATGATCTGATAACTCGTCTAACAGTTTCAGGGTTTACTTCTAATACACATCTTTTTTCTAATTCTGTTGTAAGTTTCACTGCACCAAGTCTTGGATTTTTCTTGATTTTATGCATGATAAAACTTCGATTCCTGGGAGTTAGCTTGTAAGGAGCTCCTGATTTCAATGCATTTTCTACACTTCCATGTAGCTTCCATTGTTTTATAATAGCAAACACAGTTGAATGACTTACTTAACACATTTTCCAATAGTTCTGATGCTTTAAACATCTTTAAAATGTTCTATGATTAAATTCCTAATAGAATTTGTTGTAACTTTGTAACGTCCGGCCATGTTCGCTTCAAATATAGAAATGTAAACAAAAAAACTCGTTGAATCCATGCCAAAACGTATTAAAAGTGTAATTTCAGCTAAAGGATACCCAACAAAGTACTAAAATGTTTAATTATTTGAAAATGTTTGTTTACATTTGTTGAATGTTCAAATACTTGTGTAAGATTGCTTTAACACTTGCTCGGTAAATTAATTTTTTTCAAAAAAGGTATTGAATTTATTTTCATTAAAATATGTAGGGTTTATTAGAGACAAAAGAAAGTTTATATGAAAAAATTTTGAAGTAAATCCTTTAATATTTAGATGATGTTTTTCGTAAGTAAGTTTCAAAAACACAGGTGTCCAAAAAGAAATAAGAGCCACTGTACATACCCACAGAGACAAAATATGCGGGTGTGTCTAGAGAATAGCCTACCCCAAGTTTTTTCGAAACTAAGTTGTTCATTATTTTTGATATTTCACTGTCTATTTTCACTGTTATATTACTATTCACTGTTAAAAGCTTTATAAATGCATAATGAAAAAATAAAACATTTGTCTTTGAAAGTTTACTTAGAGTTCTAAAACTCAGTTTTAATTTAAAAATTGTTCTGAGTTAACAATTTCACCCGTTTTTATTCAACGATTTCGTATCCGATTGAATTTCCGATTACTGTTTTTATACTTGTTAGAATAGAGTATTCGCACATTACATCACTAAGTTTCAGAAACCTCACGCCTTTTTCAAATAGAGCTGATTGGTTGTCGTATTAATGTTTTCTTTTCGCTGTTTCACTGTATCATTATGAATCGCCATTGGCTGCCTTTCTATCTTTTCAATCCTCTTGGAAAATCTATATATATGAGTGACTTTCATTTTATCCTCACTGTGATTCTGCTTTTCATGTATTATAGACCATGCTGTAAATAAAACCTGCTTTATTCGATCCTAAGGACTTTGAATCTTTTAACACAGGCATTTTCCACAAAATGAAGTGGCTATAACTCTAACAATACTTAAGTAGAAATTTTCTCTATTCTTCACGTTCCCAGTCATAGTAGTCTAAAACCGGAACAGACTTTAATGTGTTTCACAGTGTCCACCATAGGCAATCGATTGTTTACAGCTGGGAATGTGCAGTAGAGCCAGAGATGCCACACATCTACTTGTATTCAAATAGCACATTTTCCAAGAGGCCTATATATAACATAACACCAGGCTATGCCCTTGCAACTGTAACCTTAAGGTTATGTAAGCAGCGTCGCGGGCATGAAGTGGAAGAAAAATCACAGCACACGAAGAGGTGACCTCTTTTAGACCTTGCCAAATCCCCTACACTTCTGCCTAATTATAAAACGCAACAAGTTTACAAATGTTAACAGGAGCTATTCAAATAGGAAGGATTGCTTTTGAACATTACATTATAAATTGTTTTTGGTAACACAGAGCATGTTGATAAATAAAACTTTGAAAAAACACAAAATTACACAATTGCATATGAAAAAACTGGATAATAATAAAAACTACATGCAATGGAAAAACTGTAAGATGAATAGAAAACTCCGCTCAAAAATTTTACAAAATGAAAGAAAAAAGATGAAAAAATTAATATAATAATAAAAAATAAAATAAAATATGTGCACAAAAACAGAGAAGTGGACCGCACAGAGTTTTAAAAAGTTCGATTTTGAAGAAGAATTAGTTAATGGAACTTAATTTGAAGAAAGTGAAACACGGTGGATCTTGGTAGAAAGGTCTGAAAGAACGACTAAAGCAGTTCTGAATTCATAAAAGGATGACGGAGTGACGAGGATGCGAAGATGAATGTTGAACTGGGAAACGAGACCTTCCACCTCCAAAGAAAAGGGATGTTGAGATGAGGAAGAGATGAAGACGCAGGATGCACAGTTGAGATTTGGCTGGTTTTATATTCCCTCATCGCAGGAGGAAGAGGATGCTCAGTTACAGAAGTTGCTATTTGTGAAAATGCTGGCGAGATTTTGGGATTGGGTCGAAAGAATTGAACTCTACTGAGAGAAGAGTAAAGAATGAAGGAAAAAACAATTAATTGGGGTCTGGACGGAAAAGACTAGTTTCACTTTGGTGGAACAAATTATGGATATTCCTTTTTGATGTTGAATTGTTGGCTACGCTGCGGAACCACACTGGCTGTTGTTGTCGGCTGGATTGTGCCATATGGTAGGAGGCTGTGAGGAGGATAGTGGCATAGTGGATCGGTATGCCGATTCCCCCCACAAGAGGTTTTGGCGAGGTTGAATCTTTGGAGAAAGGATGGGATAGGCCCATGTCCTGTGAAAAACAAAACTTCGTTGTGTGTCCAGTTGATTGGTTGCAAGCTAACTTTGGGGATGATGTTATGAAAGAGCCTCCCAGTATCTCCATCATCACAAGCCATTTTCCAGATGGCCATCATCTTCTGATGTAGGAATGTTTTGATGTAAGATTTTGGTAATTCGAGTGATGTTTCAGGAAAATTTTCCGTTTCTACTGCCTCCTTTGCCATTCTGTCTGCTTCTTCGTTCCCGATGTAACCTACATGGACTTTGATCCACGACACTATGATGTGAGGATGACTATGAAGTAATTTGAAGATTTGCCGTGTAATTGTATTGTGATTCTTTGGATTTTCTGCTGAATGGAAGCTGGCTTGGTTGTCTATAAGAATAGTCAGTTGTTGAGTTGGGAGGGCAGCTGCCTGTTCCACTGCTTTGAGTAGTTCTAGAATTTCTGCCTGGAAGACTGTATTCCTTAGAGAGAGCCTGGTAGACCATCTGTGGGTAATGTTGACATCGGTCATAACACAGAAGGCTGCTCCACTCCCTTCTCTGTTTTCGACCCATCGGTATAAATTATAAGTCCAGTGTTGATGTTGCCTCAGTCTTCCAGGGAAATTTGAGTTGGAATTAGATGTTCAGGTGGATGTGCTGACCATCCGGTAGCTTTTTCTTCAATTTCAATGGGATCGATATCAATGTCGTTTGTAGAAAGAGGAAGTCTAAGTATGTAGAGTACTGTGCCCTAGCTTCTCTTTGTAATTGTAGATGAAGAGGAGGAATATTCAGTATCACCTGCAGAGCTGCCGTGGAGGTGGTTTTGTAGGCACCTGAGAATGCCAGAAGGAACGGACGTTGAATTATTGACAGTTTTCTTGCGATACTGTCAGTAAGTTATAAACACCAGGCGACTGCCCCATGTGGCAACACTCGTTCAATAACTATTTTATAAAGGGTCCTTCGATGTTTCAGGGGAATTTCCCAGGATTCCCCAGCTATTTTAGGAGATTTTGATAAAGTTGAGTGGCTTTGATAGATTGTGCTTTAAGGTGGGTGTCCCAATTCAACTTTTCATCAATGTAAACTACGAGATATTTGATAGCATTGGTTCTTTTAATTCTTTCGCCTTGTCAACGAATGATGGTCCCCCCCCCTAACTACCTTGCTGTAGAGGAGATAATTTGTTTTACCAGCTGATATTTGGAGTTGGGTTTTGCTTGCCCAAGTGGAGAATTTTGAAATTGATTGGTTAATTTGTGACTCGAGTTGAGCTCTAGTTGGGGCATGGGAAACCACGACAAAGTCCTCTGTGAAGGCCTGAAGATTGGTGTTAATTGGCCAGTTTTCTTGAAGAATTTTTTAACGATCAGAGGGTAGGTCCACTGTAAGATCCTTGTGGGCAGCCTTATTTTTTATCCCTGATTGCTAGTCCTTCACAGGTATTTAGGATGACCTTCCTGTTCTGGAGAAGATTTTTAAAGATATTAACTATTTATGTTGGGCATTAACTGTTGTCAAGGTAAGATTCTATTGCGTTGTGTTGAATATTGTCAAGGCACCCTTAATGTCGGTCGAAAGCACCAGTACGTGATGACCACTTGCCTTCCCCTTATGGATAGAATCCAAGAGTTTTGTGATGGCCATTTCTGTTGCTGAGGTGAAAATTGAGATGTTTGGTGGGGAGTTTTTCAAGAACTTTACCAATTGTCGTTATCAGAGATGGGCCAGTAAGTAGATGTTTCTTTTTTATTTGGCGGGTTTATGAAAAATAATGTTTTCAACCTTATGGGGTCGGGAAAATTTTGCCAATTTAAGGCAAGTGTTAAAGAGTTCCATGAAGATATTGTGTTGGGATGCCTTCCAAGGTAAATTTCTTTGGGAGGAGACCCGCTGCTTCTTTACCCGCATGTCCCATATGATCTTTAATCCTGCCCAGATTAATATTTGGGGAGTTGAGAAGGATGTTTTGAATATCATGATCAAGTGGATTGTTGGTTTTTAAAGAGGATATGGAGTGGTGGCTGGATACGCTGTCAGTCCATATTTTAATGGGTTGGTTAGATTGACTAGACCAGGTGCAGGCTTCCTTGATGGCAATTAGTTCAGCTTAAAATGCTTAATTGTAATGTTAGAATTGCGCCATCCATTGAGTTGTAGAGATATTACTTTCCCTAATGCAAATTGCACAGCCTGCTTTTTCATCAGTGTGAAAAGGAGAATTATTACTTTTTTAAGGGAGCAGGGGAACTGCTGATCTGGAGGCACTTGTTGAAGTAGGAATGGAGAATGTTGGGAATTCTATTCTTGATTTCTCTTAGTATGACGAAATCTATTCAATCGTATCCTGGAGCTTTATAATGGTGCTTTTTTAGTTTCTTTTGATTTAATTCTTGGAAATAGCCGGTTCCTGGGACAGATGAGAGTGACGGGGTGAAGAAGAGTTTGTGTCTTGGGCTGGAGGGTAAAGTTCTTTTAGGATGGACCGTGCAAAAGAACTAGAAACTCCTTTAGCTGGGTTCCCGAGAAGTTTGAAAAGGTTTGCTGGAGGATGTCTATTTTTGACGATGGCTTTGTATGACAGCCCGAAGGGGTCTGTGGTTCTAGTGCACAAGTTCCGGAACGAGTTCCTTTTAACTTTTTTGAGCTGTGCCTTTTTCTCGGAGAAGGCTATTTCAAATCACTGTTTCTCTTCCCCTCCTGTTTTGTGGAGTCTTCTGTTGAGAGCCTGGATCTCTTTTTCCTTGATTTCTAGGCTTTGGTTCCACCACCTGATGATAAATGCGGTTTTGACTTTCATAATTTTATAGGTAGCCTAACAAGCTTTGAATATTTCGAGCTGTAGTTTTTCTGTGATGTTGATTGGAGTGGTGCATTTTGTGATGGATTGTTGAAGATGATAGGCTATTGTTCTCAGTTTTTGTATCATTTTATTGTGACCACCATAGGCGGTTTTGAACCTAAGATAGCTGTTTGTTGTTCGATTTATCATGTTGTCAATTTTTATATATTAGTGACTGCTGTGTGGGAATTCATCAAGGACTTTCCAGTTACAGGTGGTGGCTAGTTCTGCACCCTTGATGATTGCCATCCCTTGGCTCCACGGTGCTCGAAAGTTGGGGGAGAGTTTGCTTCGTTGAAGAGAAATAGTTGATTACCCAGGAGAAAGTCTTCAACTTGCATTTTCCTCTGATCTTCATTTTTGTACCCCGAAACTGCGATATGGGCGTTTAGTTCCGCTCCTTTGTAGGCTTTCTCATCTCCTATGTTTGTTAGAATGGCGTCTAGCTCCTGAAGGGTGTCGTTGATGTTTTTGTAAGGAGACGAGTAGGCTGATATAAAAGAAAAGGGTTCTTGGTCTCTTTGGAATTTAATAGCTGCAGAGTTTTCTGTTGCTTGGAGGAAGATGGGGTTGCTGCAAGATGGTGGAGAATATATTTTCCGACTACTGCATCAGATAAAATAATGTCGGAAAGATACAAGTATTGTATTGTTCCTAAATGTGTTAATAAAACTATAATGGCACCCGATAAGTAATTTATTTATATTATATCTCTTAAAATTGTATATTATGAAGCACAATAAAAAACAGCTTTGAATTCGATATCCGTTTTGTTCTGAATATAAGTATAAGGTGAGATTTTAATTATCACTTTTAAAGCAAATAGTTAAATTTAATTAGTTTTTCCTTCTGTTTGATTACATGGAATTTATATTTTACCCTTTGAGGGGCGGTGGCACAGAGGCTGTCTCACCTTCTTTAAGATTAGAAAAAAATCCCTTGCTCTTGTTATTTTACTGCTTTTATTATTTCCATGGATATTCAAATGTTTCTTCTATTTTTTTGAATTACAGTACCAGTAAAAATTAATTAGGATATCTTAAATGTAAGTTTAAATTCATAACTTTTTGATGATGAAAATCGTTTTCATTTGTAGTCTTTTTCATTTGCAAACGACGATGCGAGTCGCGGAAGAGACGGACACATGTGACGTCAAATTCTAGTCAGCCAATGAGAGTGCGTTTCTGCGATTTTAGAGCATTTTATGCTCTCAATATTTAAATAAATAAATTTTTGTGCACAATTTCATTTGCATATTTGAATTTAGAATGATTTTTTCGATAAATACGGATTGCTTTCACGCTTTTAAAAAAATACTGAAGTTCCCCATTGAGCAGATCTTTCACTAAATATTATCTGATAAATGTGAATTTATTACGTCTCTGTGTTGTTTTTGTGTTTACGTTCGCTCCATCTATTACAAACATCAAACTATTACGAAACTTGCTTGGTTTGGTATGCGTTATAGCTTTTTCACGTTTGTCCCGTCTTTTTTGAACCTCACTTTATTAGCTTGATAATTCCTTGTAGTTTGTCTCAGACCTTCCGACTTCCCCTGTTGATTTTATGTTGTAATTAATACGATTGTAAGCATTAAGTTTCTGATCAGCACAAATATGAATAAAAAAAATCTTATTTATATGAAGAAAAATATTCAGAGAACAGAGATGTGTAGTAAGTTTTTGTTTAGAAATAATTCAAACATATTTCATAACTCTGTATTTTTTAAATAACTTACCTCAGGGTTCACCATACTTTCTATGCATGTATTGATCTAAGGACATAAAGCAAAACTTTAATTTCAGTAGAAAAAAATTGCAGGAATTTCTATTTAAAATATGTATAGGAATAAATAAATAAAATCACCTTTAATACAGACTCACATTTTGAGTCGAAATTATGAGTACAATGCGAGTTATAATTATGAAGGAAATACAATTTTAGAATTTGCATAAAGTTTTAACAATTTTGTGTCATGAATTTAACACTGAACTAACTAAATCTCGGCTACTTCATACTAATATAGGATGTTAACTTCTACGATTTTTTTCTATTAACAGGTTTTGGGATGTGGATTTTATAATCGTTAACACTTCTGTTCTTCGGCCAGATTTTGAAAGTCATATACACACAGGGACACCTCGCTCCTAATTTCAAATCAGCGCCAACAGAAGGATAATTAAATGCTTTATTAAAACTTTAACTAACAGAATTCTATTCGGATTACCGATTAGGATACGTGGAAATTCGGATAACTGGATATTTCTCGGAAATAAAGTAAAAAATCTTAACTTTAATTCATGAAATTAAATTTAAAAAACATAGGGCACAGAAAACTGTAAATCGTGTGGGATTAAAATAAAAAAGGAAACCACAAATTAAATCACGTATGATGGCTGATTACACGCACATGTATTATAATTGTTAACATGTATAATAATGCAATGTGCATGTGCCCTATTTTAGTTGAAAAGTATCGAAGCATTGCGTTGAAGAATTAACTCTTTTCCGCTATTATTTTCCCGCTTTTCCCTGCTTCCCAGCTTTTCATTTTAACTTTTTTCTCCCAAATTCGATTCGTATAAGTGAAGTTTCGTATAATTGGATTTCAGATAATTGGTGTTCTACTGCGTTTCTATTCATACTCCCTGTGGAATGCAAAGTTAAAGATCTAATGGATATGCTTAAGGAAGTTAAATATCTGATGGATATGCTTAAGGAAGTTAAAGATCTGATGGATATGCTTAAGGAAGTTAAAGATCTGATGGATATGCTGAAGGAAGTTAAAGATCTGACGGATATCAGGTGAACATCTTTGCTGTTTTTGAGAAATTTTATTTATTTTTTATAATATAATATCATATTTTAAATTAAGCAAAAAAATATTAACTTACAAATATCATCATACCTTACAATGTACCTTCTTCTCGAATGCCGAGAAAAAAATTGTTAAAAAGTTTTGATATAACTTTTTATCTTTATTTTTTTTGAAGAGTAATTATTACTTTTGGTAAATATGCTTACTTTTTCGCGATCATCAGCAGAGTGGTAAAGCTCCTCATTTTCAGTACATTTTCCGATACCATCAGGGTTGTAAATAGGTACACAAATATCATAAGCGATGTTGTACTGTAATAAAATGTCAGCGAAATGAAATTAAAGTATGTAACATATAGTTTGAATTCATTTTATGCTTGATTTAAAATCAAGTTAAATGCTTGCTGATTGTGTAACTGACGATTATTTTGAATTTTTCAAAACAATTGATCAAGTATTTTAATTAGCAAAATTGTGGCATTTGTTAGGCTAAAATGAATAAATAAATCGATTTATTTTTTAGAATGCCAAAGAAGAAAGTTTCTGAAAGAAAGAAATCATTAAATACAAGAAGCAATTAATATTTCGTTAAGTAATTTTATTAGATTCTAACCAATCAAAAGTTGTTTTTGAACGTAATTATACAAGAAGGAACGTATTTTAAGATGGAATATTGAGATACTATATCTGTTTCGTCGAAACAACGTCGCCCTTTACCGTTGCCATTTTTCAAAATTAATTATTGCATAAGGAACAACCCGTTGTACAGAGGATTTGTTGCTGGAACAGTTTTGGACAGTAAATTATTCACACTTAGCTACAGAAATCTAATTCTGTTAAATTGTAGCTACTTTTTGACTGAATCAACATGTCCATTTAAAGGCTTAAAATGAAATATCTCTCTTAGTATCAAAGATATAAGCCAAGAGAAAATACTTTGTTCCATCATAAGAAAATCTTTAGAACTCATATATTGTATTTACAAAACTTTGATAGTCCAATGCTTAAAAAGAATAATTAATTATTAATTATAATTAATAATTAATAATAATTATAATATTAATAATTAATAATAATTAT
>BGPR01001820.1:16765-31426 GCA_013235015.1 Araneus ventricosus | reverse complement strand
GAGTGGTACAGTTAAAATACAGGAGTGTTCATTAATTGTCGGGGTTTCGTACCTCATAACTTTTTTAGAATAAAATATTACGCAAAATCCGATTACGTATTCCGTAAAATTTACAACTCAAAGAATTTTTTATTAATGATATTAAAGATTAATAAAGATTTGCACATAAGTTTGCCCTTCGGTAGCTCGTAACACATCGAGACAAATTCGATTTCCCTCAAGTGTTCTCAGGATTTGTGGGGTAACATTTTGGATCACCGTAACAATTCTGCGCTGGTTCATCAAGGAAAACTGCAGGGGAGTCTTCAGCACACGAGAAAATGATGCTTGACAAACCCCAAACCAAATTTAGTTTCGAAAAACCACAATTTACACATTGCTTTTTTTTTCTTGCACGGTCGCCATTTTTATTGATGACATCATGATTACAGACTGCAAATGCGCTAAGATCGCATTGTTGCCACGTAAATTCTTTTGGTTGTAATTTACGAATACGTAATCGGTTTTTTGCGTAATATTTTTGTTATTCAGTTGAGTACGAATACCCCGACAATAATTATTCAAGAACACCCTGTGAAAGTATAGTTGACCTAAAATGTACTAGAATGGAGACATGCATATTTTTTGCTATACAAATAGGAATGCGGGGACATTATTCCACACTTTTTTTTTTTTCAAAACTAGAAAATAATTTTACCGACGATAATTGTCATTTGTTAATCTAATATAGGATTTCAGTCGAGTTTTGGTCATAAATGAAATAATAAAATATTTATTACACTTTTTTTCTTAAAATTGATTTGTATCAATCTGCTCACACTAAGGGGTGTATTGATACACACGGAAATATCGAAAATAATGATGATTAATAAATTTGAAATCTAGACCAATTTCTTTCATCAATAAACTTTGTATTCTAAATCCAATGCTTAAAAGTTTAACAAAGTAACAACTTTTATTTCGAAATCAAAATTCAACTTTTTTTAATGAGACTGGAAAGGAGTAAACAATAATGACTCTGAAAATAATTTATCTTGAAGAAATAATAAAAGGACAATGTGTTTGTGTGTCTAAAATGCTGGAGGGATGGAATGTGTTCCTGGAAGCCGTTTCTGAAATTTTAATGAATTAAATATTGGAAACTTTCGAGTTCTTACTGAAAAATATAGCACAAAATAATTTTCACTTGTCTGAAAATGCAAAAATTATCTTTTCGGATATTAAATAAATTTCCGCACAAATTTTCTCAATTTTAATAAATTCGTAAAAATATTTTAAAACATAATTTAACAATTCTTGCAATTTTAGTAAATTAAAAGCATTTTCAATGTTTAAACAAATACTTAATTACGTGTTTGTCTTATATATTTAATTTTACGTTTTTTCATTTCTGAAGACACAAGTAGACACATTGATACACACAAAAGGCGCGTATCAATGTGCCCCGAATCAATTGTATCAATCCCCAAGAGCCTTTTCTTTAAAACAAGTGGTCACACCAAAATCAACGCTGAAATCCGAAAACTTAATATATTTCCAGAAAAATGTTTTCCTACCTTTAGAAAGTAGATTCCTGGAAGGGAAAACGTAGTTAGTTAAAGAAATCCCTGAACACGTACTTAAAATTTACTTCGACTAAGAAGATTAGCGGTTTGATTGATTTGTAAAATTAACTTTTGACTTAACATGGCCAAAAAATATACCATGTGATAAAAGTACAGTGGGTATATATATAGAGGAATGTGAACAGGCATTTCACTCATCAAATATATAGACTGTACATTAAACCAAAGTCTCCCTCCAACTTTCCATACTCCATAATATGGCACATCGTTACTTTTAAAGAGAATCGAGAATAAATTTTTGGAGCATAGTTGTACAATATTTAAGTAATCTGTTTAAAGATGTATAAAGATTAAAATTCAACTGTCTAACTTCTTTGACTCAGTTAACACTTTCAAACAACCTGAATAAATATACAGGAGACAATCTTTAGATGAATTTGGTCCAAATTTCGATACACATCTATAGGATTAATAAATTCATTTATGAATTTCAGCCAATATAGCTCGCTGCAATTTGAGTAATCATGTGCTGAAAGGACAGACAGACTTCCCAAATATGTCCAAAATTTGAAAAGAAATCTACAATTTTGTTGTAAAACCACATGCCAAATTTGATGAGTCAAGCTCGATTTGTTATTGAGTTATCGTATTGACCATGGACTACAAACAAAGTATTAGACGAGACATATCAGGAAGAGGAAAACGCAAAGTAAGGAAAAAATGCCTCTTTAATTTGCATTCGAGTAATACTTTAGTAGACCGACTAACCGCGACAAATAACAAGGGCACTGTGGTCAGACACTATAATAACTCTCATTAAGAGCAGCTCATGCGTCGAGTGCGATATCAAATGATAGGTGCGACCCGTCATGAGAATATTGGCGAAGGACCACACCACCATTTATGCAGTCCTCATAGAAGCCCTGCTTACTTATACAGCAGTTTGTCATCCCCATATTTAAAATCCCCTTAAGTGGTAGAAGGCTTCAGGGAATTGTGATATTTATAGGAGAAAAGAAATACTGGATTGCCAAGAGAGTTCTCTGTGCGTCAATTGCTGATTATTCCAGAAAATGAGCAGGGTGAAAGAAAGGATTTACGACTGGATTTGAAGCGTGTTTTCCATTTAAAGTAAAGCAGTTGGTTTTAACACTATAATTTTAGATATTAAATATTTTATTTTAATACAATGATACTACTTTTGTAATTTTAAAGAAAAATATAATAAATAACTCTTTCATTGAAAATAATATTTACTAAGAATTATCAAAATTTGTTTTGGATGAAAATATTTTATCCTTTTTATTGAGAAAAGTAAACACATTATGTGTAATTCTTATTATTATTTAAGAAAAAATGCCGGAACCACCAGAAAATATATAAATTTAGAATCTGTATTTTTATACAGAATGGCAAGATTATTTCTAAGGTAAATCAATTGAACGTTTCCAATAAAATATTTTTGCAAGAATAACTGTGATAGGACACACATTTATCAGAATTAACATAAGAAACTAAAAATATCTTAGAAATATTTTAAAACATTTAATAAAATATTCATACTAAAATCCACCCTTAATGAATTTGCGATTCAAAGAAATGTTATTGATAATTTTGCGATTAATTTAGCAAGAGAGCATAGGATAGATGGCGACCTGGTTGCCTTTTGATTGCCAAGCACAAACCTGTTTCAGTACGCATTTGACCATTCTTAAGCACTAAATCCTTTCTTGTCCACATAATCAAATTTTGCTGGTTTATAGAAATGTAAATACATATAGTGCCCAAAATCAGTCTATGAAATTCACATCATGAGACCATTCTATGAAGGTATGTTTATTGAAATGTTGAACAATTTTCAAAATTAAAATTTTATTGTTATTAACAAGAAAGAGTAGAATTTTGGTGCGTTTTCAAAAATAAATATCTAAAATCAGACTCCATAATTTCTATTTACAAACAGTAGCATTTTTGATTCATTTTTTTTATTTTAGGAAAATGATAATATTTTGACAATTATTTCCATTAATTCAAGGAGTCTGATAAAATATATACTCCTTGGCAAGAACTGAAATAAAAATAATAATAAAAAGCTTTATTTACTTCCTTTGCAACAGGAAGATTATGTTATCTGAACTGCAGCCTAGAATAAATGTGAATAAAGTTGCTTGAAACCACGGTATCACCGAATGTCTTTTTTATTTAAATAAGAATATATTTACCAGACTTTACACATTAGCTTGGTCTTAACGTATAAAACACTGTAGTCTGATTACAGCGTTCATGGATTTTTCCTAAATGTTACATCCCGAATTTGTTTATTTTCAAAACAGTGCGCTTTATTTATTGTGTTCTTCAACAAGAGTACAAACTAGCCAGATAAAAATAACAAACGAAAGTAGACGAAACGGAAAATGTGATTACAAGAATTAAGTTAATTTTTTTTTAGAAAAGAAACATAAGAATAACAATATTTTTACAATTGGCTTGTGATATAAATAAATTCTATTTATGGTCTTTTAAGTTCGACGTTGACGAAATATAAAAAGCGAAACTAATCGTAATCGTCTCAAAATTCCATTTCAGAGATTTTTATGTATCTCACTTTTTAGACTTCCGAACCTTCTATTAATTCTTGTTTATTATTTTACTTACTCCTACTTAATTTTAATTTCTTATTACTGATTTTTTTATCCTGTTATTTCTTTGATCCAAACGATTTTATTAATCAAAAGTTAATATAATCTAATCTTCTGTTTGAATTTCCTGTAGTACTGATTTATCAAAAGTAGAACAAATATTAAGATGTTGGTGAAGAGTTTTACATAATTGCATCCACATTTTCTTAATTCAAAAAACAAATGAAGAAATCTAGATCGAAGAATAAATAAAGCTATTTCAATATGTAATTGTTTGATCCCATATTACATTTTTCATTAAGATTGCTCAGGACATGAATAATTCCTTAAAATCGATTTCATTTTATTTCTTTCGCATATTCTTGGCTTCTTGTAATGTAGAAATCAATATTTTTTATTCTGTTTCCCTTGATGCAAGCAAAAATTTAATTTCTACTTTATTTTAATATTTTTGTTAAATTATCAACTTGTTTTCCCTAGTTTTGGTGCTGTACCAGTTTTGAACGAAATAATTGAAAACATCAAAATTGTATTCTTATTCCTTTCATGCTAATGATTAAAAGAAAATAAGCTATTTCAAGACTTGTTCTTTATTTTTCAAGATAGATAAAAGCCATTTAAATTATAATAATCAAATATTTAAAGAATAAAAAATAAATTTAATAAAACTATTTTTTTATGAAGCATACTTTTATTAGAGTAGAGAAAAAATAGAAATCCACGAATGTTTGTGATGTGAAATAATAATCGTGAATTTTAGATGCTTTATCGTTTTACACGCAGTCAACTGCAATGAAATGGAAAGAAAATCTCGAAGCCTTATCTTATCTTAAAATTGCATTAGAAAATGTTTAGAAAGAAAGATCAGGTGCGATAATCAGGTACTCAGTCATGAAAATGAGCAGAAAATGTTTATTATTGCCAAAGGTATCGAATTTTTTATCTTTATTTCTGTTAGATGTACTAAAATCAAGTTACATTATTTTTTTTAGCTTTTTAAAATGCCTCCAAATAAAACAAAATTTCAAAGATTTTTTCAGGTAAGTGCTAAGATAATGTTGTTGTTCTTTGCTGAGTACAGAAAATTAGAAGCCTGAGCTTTGAAGTTTAGTTGTAAGATTGTGCACTTTGAGTGACTAACGGCAATATTGCTTTTCTATTTTTAAACGATATTTTGATAGGATTTATCTTTTATTTATAGGGATTTATTCAGTATTGTCTGTTCTGAGCTGATAGTTATGACAATTTTTCATTTAATTATGGGCTGTTTAGACTCTATCGTAGATAATTCACATTGTTCATCTACTCTTCCTTGCTCATCTACTCTTCTTGTTATCTACTCCTTGTTTATCCTACTCTTCCCTTGCTCATCTACTCTTTCTTGTTCATTTACTCTTCCTTGCTCATCTACTCTTCCTTGTTTATCTACTCTTCTTGCTCATCTACTCTTCCTTGTTTATCTCTTCCCTTGCTCATCTACTCTTTCTTGTTCATTTACTCTTCCTTGTTCATCTACATTTTTCCTTTGTTTCAGACAATATGAAATTCGAAACCTATTAAGATATGCTTATTGCCAGCACTTCTTTATTTCTAGTTACCATTGTTCAAAAGGAAACTAGTTAAGTATCGTCCTTCCATTAATTAATAGCTTTTGCGTGTGAAGGAAAACTGCAAAATTCAAAATTATTAGTCAAGACTAAACAGCAAATTTCGGACTTTAATGTTATTCTATTGCCAGAATACATCCAGATGTATTCAACAATCAATCAACTCATCTTTAAAACCTTAAGCATAGTTCAAAATTTTGATTAATTGTTTAATGATTTCTCTATCTAACACAGGAAACATACTTAGAATTATATCTTAATATCCAAATCTAACGTACATTTTTCTTAAGCAGAATAAAAATTAGGAAAATGACGGAGATGCCAGAAAACAAATACTGTAAGCAGTAAAAAATTAGAATTATGTTTTAAAACTTTTTTATCGCAGGGTTTTAATGGGAATTATTGGATAAATCGAATTCTGTATAAATAATATCAAATTTAATGAACATTTTGACAGGAAGTAAAGAAATTGGAAGAAAGCGACGGGATGTCAGAAAAACAACTACTACAAATCAATGAATTGACTTATCTTTAAAATCTTTATAGTAGGGTTTAATATAATTGTCTAAATCAGTTTGAAATAAATAATTCACATTAAATTTAAAAAGAAGTAATTCCTTATATTCTTTGAGATGCAATTTAGTTCGTGAGTAAATGCTCGAATTAAGATAGGGTACTAATAATAAAACTTGTTATTATAAGAGAAGAACATGAGAAAAGAACAATTATTTTCGTTGATAATTAGGAGAAAAAAAGGCTTCAAAGAAAAGGATTTCTTCTCTTTTTTCTTAACAGCAATAGATTAAATAATGTCATCCAGAGTTATACACTACAGTAAACATTGGCATTATATGAATTTTCTTTTGCTACTGACTTGAGGATTTAAACTTTTTTGTATTCTATGGCAACTTCTAACCATCTATTTTTTGATTCAGATGAAGTGGTGTTCATGTGTTAGTGGCGCCGCCTACGGTACGCGCGCAACCTTTCTATTACCAAATTGTGAATTAAAATCAGTAGTGAATGTAGAGGTAGCACCTGTTGTCCTCTAGTGTGAACGTGTTGCGAATAAACTGTGTTTGTGAACAATCAGTGCTCTCATTTGAGTAATGAGTATTCCTTTATGAATTAAGGAACTGTGAAAAGAAATTAAAAGTAAGGCTTCTTACAAGTTGTATTTACTTCGTGAAATCTTTTCATTCCAAAATAGCTGTTAGAGAAGATATTTTTTGCATCACATCAAACAGGAAGTAATAAATTGTTTTAGTCTCTTTATAATATATTCATAATGTTATCTGGTATATACTGTATATTTGGTGGATGGTTCTCCCTTTATGACACCTGATGCATACGCGTATCATATTCTGGGTAATAATTTCTTTTTTGCCGTCAATAGAATATACTGTTATTTTTACAATGAGATCTTTATGGAAATGTTAGTCAAACCGGAATGACTGTAGGTATCAACACCCCACAGAACTGCTTATTTCGATATCTACTGCAAAAGTAATGAATTCGCTAACAGTCATATTATTGAAGCCTTTTCTACCACCCATTTTGAATTTAAAATTTGTATTTCAAATACTTTATTTAGGAGTGTAAAATATGTTGGGAGTTGAGGGAGTAGCAAACCACTATTATGAAACTTTATGTACGACTAACTCATTCTTTAAACATACTGCGAAATTGATGTTATGTTTTGATTGACCATAATATGAATTAAAAAAAATTCTTATAAAATTGATTTTTTAAAAAAAGCTTTGTTGTAAACTTTCGATGTACAAGAACTTTGAATACACCCTTATTTGTCGTAATTCATGGAGAGAAAAAAAGAAAAGAAAACAAAAATGAGGATAAAGTGGAAACAAACAGTGTTATTCTTCTAAATAGTAAAATATCCTTTAATAGTGAGATATTAAAAGAAGAGATAATGTAGACATTAAAACGCAACAAGTTGACGACAATTGAAAAACAGAGGAAGGAAGAATCCATATGGAAAACTTCATGAAGGCCACTTTCCATTTGGATTCTAGTTGTGATAAGTTTTCTGTCGAGGAAAACGACTTTAAGTTCAAATAAATTTTTTGCTCTGTGGCCCTGGACCTATCGGACAATTGGAAATAAGATAAGAAAAAAAACATTCAGGAAAACTAAATCTGAGCAGTCTTGACTAAACAAAGTCTGAAGACAGAAAAGAGGAAAACTAAAAGAAGGCCTTGCCTATCGCCATCATAAGCAAAACAGACGTGAAAACAAAGGAAACTGTTGTAGGCGTGAGCACATAGCTCCTCTAATGGGAGATACAATCGAAAACTAAGAACTTTCTTGGTATTTTTATAATTTTATTTTGTTTTTTTTTTGTATTATATATTTTTTTATTTTATTTTTTTATGTTCAAGGGAAATCCCCAGGCCATGTTAAGAGTAAATTGTCAATAGCTGCAGCAGCAGATAGTTATTCCCAGATCAAGGAAAGATTTCTAAGTTTGAGCTCCTAGCTCCATCGTTGAGATAGACTATTGAAAAAAACGAAAGAAATAAATAAAAAAATAAAAAATGCAAAAGTTCTTAGGTGTTCAATTAATGTATCTCTCATTCGATATCAGATCTAAGAGTCTTTCACGCATACAAACAAAACTTACAACTTTTATTACTCGGCGTCTAGTTCTGCATGATGGCGATGGAATCTTTTAAGCTTCTTTTTCTCATAATCTTCAGACTGTATGGGCTACTTAGATTCATATGAAATGTTTTTCCCTATTTATTTCAATTTTCGGGATGGAGTTCAGGCTGAAAGGAAAACATTTGGTGTAAAGAATCGTTTTCCTCGACAACTTTTATCCCAAACTCAGAAATTTAAAATGGAAAGTGGCCTTTGACAGCTTTCCATATGAATTCTTCCTTCATATTTTTTTTTCAATCGTATGTCGTCAGACTCTTTGCGTTTTTTAATTTCTATCTTCATCTTTAATATCATTGTCATCTTAATTTTTCTGTCTGCAGTGTTATCGCTCATCAACATTGCTTTTATTATTGTTCTTTTATCTCTTGGCTATTATTTTCTTGTACTTACTCCCAGGACCTTTAATAGTAAAGTCATTTGGTGTTCTTTTCAAAAGCAGATCTGCCTTTTTTTAGTTGTGTCATTTCAATTTAATCTTCTTCCAGTATTGAATATCGAATAGCTCAATCCAGAAAGTAATAGTAATGAGGAAAAATTCACCTTGGTGATATATTGCCAGCGAGAAGGAGGACCAGACATAAAAATTCTAAAGACAGAAAACTAACTTGTGAGTTCTTGGGTGAGAAGTTTCGTATAAGTAAACAGGTTTCCGGCTTTTATGGCGGTCTTTCAATAGTGGTGCGGCTATTTAACGTTCCCATAGCCGATGACAGGTCATACTTCCTTGGCCAGGTGTCGGGCAGGGGTCTATTTGTATGATGCTTATCACCAGTGTTATTATTTAACTCAGCGGACATTCAAGATTCAATGCTTATGTCAATAGGGCTTATCATTTTAACCTTCTGTCACCGAGCGAGGTGGTTCGGGCGGACGAACCGGACTTCCCCACCGACGAGGCCAGTGCACAGTGGGAGAATTGTTCTGAGATCGCTTAGGAGATAAGCGAGGAGTAGGGGTCAATTATCCTCGCCGACTACAGGTTATTTACCTGCCTTAAGGGGAAGGTTAAAGCAGAGGGTCGGGGAATTGTGGTGGTGTAAATGACCACCCAGGTTGGGAAAGTTCAATTCATATCATATGCAAATTTTCCCATTTCGAGGGGCTAGAAGAAAAATGTCGCCTCGGGATTAAAGAGTTAATTCCTGACGGTTGCATATGAAATAGTTCCAAATTAGGAGCTGCCTCAAAAGAATGAAGTGCTTTTTTTTTTAAAGATATGTTATATCCTGTATTCGATACTGCGTGCAACAAATTCTGCCATTGAAGCAGATTTCCTTAAGCATATCCATCATATATTTAACTTCCTTAAGCATATCCATCAGATCTTTAACTTTGTAGCCGAAGTGTCGAACTTCGATTCCACAGGGAGAATGAATAGAAATGCAGTAGAACACCAATTATACGAAACTTCACTTATACGATCGAATTTGGAAGAAAAAGCAAAAATGAAAAGCTGGGAAGCAGGGAACAGATTGAAAATAATAGCGGCAAAGAGTTAATTCTTCAACGAAATACTTTTCAACTAAAATGGGGCACATGCACATTGCACTATTCATATGTAATTATAATACATGTGCGTATAATCAGGCATCATACATGATTCAGTTTGTTTTTTCCACACGATTTACAGTTTTCTGTGCCCTATGTTTGTTAAATTTAATTTCATGAATTAAAGTTAAAATTTTTTACTGTATTTCCGAAACTTATCCATTTACCCGAATTTCCACGTATTCTAATCGGTAATCCGAATCGAATTCAGTTAATTAAAGTTCTAATAAAGAATTATCCTTTTTTTGGCGCTGCTTTGAAGTTAAGAGAGAGGTGTCCTTGTGAGTGTATGACTTTCAAAATCTGGCTGAAGAACAGAAGTGCTAACGATTATAAAATCCACATCCTATAAACTGTTAATAAAAAAAATCAATAAACTAAATTGATACTGATTGGAAGTTTGAAAAAATGGGAAAGAAAATAAATTATGTTCTGCATGAGCTCAATAGAAGCCGCAGAAGCCTAGCTATAAAACCTTCGTTTCGGGGTGACAGGATCGCATGTCTGCGAACCTATTGCGTGGACATTGGCTATGCTTGTGCACGTGGCGTACGTTTAATCTGCATTTGTTTGTCAAACGCACCCTCCTTTTTGTTGCGTAGAAGATTAGAGAGTGGGGTACGACTCAGGTGCAGTACTCGTCATTTGATCACTTTTAAAAAATCTAAATTTCGTCTCGAAATAGCACTCATATAGTTTCAAAGAGGTACTTTGATCCAACAAATGAAATCAAGGAAACTTCCAATCAACCAATAAATTGTTCACGGACCAAAAATCTCTAATGTAGCTCATCATTCCAAGGGAAAACTATTTTTCAATAATCCTATTAATAATATTGAACAACACCAGGTACTGATATATTAGTCCCTTTGTTAGTTCGTGAAAGTAAAAATGCTTTTTAAAAGGTTCTCAAAAACTATTATTGATTTCGAATACCAAGTTTTGGATCCAAGTACTTGGATCATATATGTTGAAGAGAAATTAAAAGTTTGCCACTTATCGTAGAAGTTAACATCCTATATTAGTATGAAGTAATCGAGATTTAGTTAGTTCAGTATTAACTTCATGATAAAAAATTGTTAAAACTTTATGTAAATTCAAAAAATTGTATTTCCTTCACAATTATAACTCGCATTGTATTCAAAATGTGAGTCTGTATTAAAGGTGATTTTATTTATGTATTCCTATAAATTTTTTCGATAGAAATTCCTGCAATTTTTTCTACTGAAATTAAAGTTTGCTTTACGTCCTTAGATCAATACGTGCATAGAAAGCATGGTGAATCCTGAGGTAAGTTATTTAAAAAATACAAAGTTATGAAATATGTTTGAATTATTTTTAAGCAAAACCCTACTACAGATATATGTTTTTTGAACATTTTTCTTCATATAAATAAGATTTTTGATTCATATTTGTGCTGATCGGAAACTTAATGCTTGAAATCGTATTAATTACCAAATAAAATCTACAGCGAAAGTCAAAAGATCTGAGACAAACTACAAGGAAATATCAATCAAATAAAGGGGGGGTGGGTTTGAAAAAGATGGAAAACACGTGAGAAAGCTGTAACACATACTAAACCAAGCAAGTTTCGTAATAGTTTGATGTTCGTAATAGATCGTGCGAGCGTAAACACAAAAACAACACAGAGCCGCAATAAATTCACATTTATGAAGTGATATTTATTGAAAGAGCTGTTCAGTTTCAAGACCGCCAACCTCAACGCACGCCCTGCAACGTCGATGGAGGGACTGACGAACTTTTTCATAAACACCAAGTTCCTAACTCAGGTCGGCCGTAGTTATGGCAGCGAGGTCATCTGCAGATTCAATAGGAGTTTCGTGCGTGTGGCTCTTGAAGTAACCCTCAAAGATAATAATAAATGTGACTTAATTGCTTGTGTCTTCTGGCTCGTCTTTCGGTAGCTCTCGAGGAGAGAGCTGGTCTGTAGCGGAATCACGTTCCGTTGATTTCCACGAGACTGAATATCCCGATCTAGGTCGACTTCTAGCAATGCATTTCCCTGCTTTTCCTTTGCTCCATATTGCGTTCTTCAATTGACTGATTTGCATACAGATAAACTTTTTGTGTTTACTATTTTTTTCTGATAATTTTTCATCCTGAAACATAATCTTTCTCTCGGAAGTGAAATCTCTGGAAGTCTAAGATAGAGACAAATGACCGGGGGTGAGTGTTCCCATTTAGGTATGTATCGATAGGCAATGGCCTCAATTAATTTGCAATTATCGGTTAATTTAATAATTAATTATAATTTGGTAAGTATCGATTAATGATCTCACTTGTGTTTTAAAGTACTCTGAGTGTCTTATTTCCTGACGACTTGAAATTGTTTTGGCTAATACGATCCAATTTAGATGCTGCTCTTTTACAAAGAGATCTTGATTATATTTTTAAGCGGTGCGCAGACAACAAATTACACTTCAACATTGATAAATGTAGTATTCTTAGTTATACTGGAAAAGCTCAACCTTTGAATCATGATTATAAAGTTAACAATCTTGTTTTATCTCGTCCAAATTCAGTCACCGATCTTGGTATCATCTTTGGCACTAAACTTGATTTTTCTCAACACATTCATGCCATGGACATATCGTAGACTTCGAATTCTTAAGCGCAAAACTAGGAAAATATCCAGTGAACTTGCCTTGAAGGTATTGTACTCATTGCTCATGCCCGATCCAATTTGGAATATTGCAGTATTATCTGAGATCATAATTACAGAAATAAAATTCAAATTATCGAGAGAATTGAAACTAACTTCTTGCGATATTTACTTTTCAAGAAAAATGGATTTTTCGTGCAGGATGTATCTTTTTCACGTCTATTTGATATCTTTAATATACCTAGTTTAAGTTCCAGACGTGATCTTTTCGGCGTTCTTTTCTTTTACAAAGTCATTAATGGTTCGATTGAGTGCACTGATATACTGAAATCCATAGATTTCGCTGTGTATGCCAGATATTCAAGGAACAAAAATTCATTTCAAAATGCATTTTCAATATTTAATTATGTGAACAAGTTCTCTTTGTACAAATATTATAGAAATTTTAACAAGTTCTCTGATGACATTTTTCATATGTCTCCTGGTGTTTTTAAATCGAATTGTTTACAACTATTAAATGCATGCTCTGTTTTATTTTACTTTTTTATACTCGAGTGCATTTAATTTTTAATATTTTTATGCGTTTTAATTTTCCGTGTCCTTATGTATTCAACCGTTTTTTGGTGTTTTTTCATCTGTATGTGTTCAATTTTTGTACTCTGCAATTGATTCTTATACCTCGTCCGCATTTTCTTCTTCAGACTTTTGAACTCCTAATGTGTTTTTAAGGATTTGTTGCTTGTATGTATTTGACTTTTTAATCCTTGCTTTTTTCAATTAGTCTTCTGATTTTGTTAGCATTATAACCTTTTCATTGTGGAAAATGCTTGTGTTAAAAGATTCAGAGTCCTTAAGATTTTTATAAAGCAGTTTTTATATTTACAGCAGGATCTATCATGCATGAAAAGCAGAATAACAGTAAGGATAAAATGTAAGTCACATATATATATATATATATATAGATTTTCAAGAGAATTGAAAAGATAGAAAGGCAGCCAATGGGGATCCATAATGATACAGTGAAACAGTGAGCACAGACGACGCCATCCATCAATTAGTCGAGAAGATAATCCAAAAGAAATAAAAAAAACTATACCCTGGTCATGTCTTTAGACATCCTGGGTGCATTCGACCACCTTCAACACTCATCCATTCGCAATAGCATAGCTGCTCTTGACTTCCCTACCAACACGACCGAGATCTTGAAGGATATTATTCGTAACAGAGAAGTAGCCATACAAACCTCCTAAAGCCCAGTTTTCTGGCCACAACAACAAGACTGCGCACAAGGATCCTGCACAGCCCCCTGTTCTGGAATTTGGTCGCTAATGAAATCCTTTCGGAAAGCTGGGAGACAGGAGCAACCTTCAGGCATTCGCAGATGACTTTGTTTTCGTTATCAGTTAGCCAATGGGAGCAAAACTCAAATCCACTTCCCACGAGGCTCTCGCGGTATTCAAAAGATGGATGGACAAACAAAAAAATCTCAGTCTCAATAGAAAAATCCTGCAATATTCTAATAAGTAAGCTAGTTAGAAGCCCAAGTATAAAACGGGCTGATAAAATAATCATGAGGACAACATCTTTGAAATACGTTGACGTAACAATAGATAACAAACTAAACTGGACAGACCATCTTTGCAACCTAAAAATTAAAATTACTCCCCTCCTCTAGAACATCCTTAAAATCGCGGGAGGCAACTAGGAATTCAACAAACCATATATGTATAAGACGACTTTACATCACGGTGGCAGAACGTATGGTCCATCGTGGGCCTAGACAAGAAAGGACGTTCAACTCCCTCCAAAGAAAGTTCCTACTTAATATCTCCGGAGCTTATTCCACTTCTCCCACGCCCGCCCTTCAAGTAATAGAAGTACTACTTCCCCTCCACTTGAAAGCAGTACAAGAAGCTGTCTACGTCAGAGTTACAAGATTAGGAAAAGCTTGCCACCTCAAAGACCAGAACTTCGACCCTAAAGACTTCGAAGGCAAG
>BGPR01001820.1:0-16740 GCA_013235015.1 Araneus ventricosus | reverse complement strand
GTCCGACGGTCAAGTTCCAACCATCCTCATTCGATCCAGAAGACCGGGTGTCTCCCTTTTCGACTCCATTTTCAACACAGACGAACTAAATCAACAGTCAGGAAAATAACATTCTAACCAAATGGGATGACGCAATTCAGTATTAAAGCTGGAACTAATTGCCAACAAGGAAGTTTGCAATTCTGACTAATAATCCAACCAGCACAACGAACGTAAAAGTACAACAGCTTTCAGGTAATAGAAGGATTACTCCCCCTCCACTTGAAAGCAGAAAAAAAGTTTGCTGTCTACGTCAGAGTTACAAGATTTGGAAAAGCCAGCCACCTCAAAGACCAGAATTTCGACCCAAAAGACTTTGAAGGCAAGGTCTCGACGGTCAAGTTCCAACCATCCTCATTCGATCCAGAAGACCGCGTCTCCTTCGACTCCATTTTCAACACAGATGAACCAATCAACAGTCAGGGAAAATAACATCTCTACAACTAAATGGATGACGCAATTCAGTATTTAAAGCTGAACTAATTGCCAACAAGGAAGCCTGCACTTGGACTAGTCAATCCAACCAACCCATTAAAATTTACCAAGCCCTCAAACGACCTAGAACATATCTGGTAGAAAAGAATCCTCGACAACCCATTATCAAGAATTAAGATTTGAAAACTGATTAACTATATCTGTGAAAATGAAGACATTCTCTTTCCACCCAACCAACTCCAATGTTTTGAAGGTCTCAAAGTATTGACACTCTTCAAAATCAATAGACTCTCAGTCAACGGACAGTCTCAACGGTCTTTTTAACTCTGATTTGACTACTCCTCTGCTCAAATTGCATCTCATGTTCAAGTTTTGGGTATTTTCAAAAACTGTAGCTCTCCTTTCAATGCATTATCATCACCATCTTAATATTAATTCAAATATCCATGCTTTCCTTTTTTATAGTTTTATTCCTGTTACTTTATTATCAGTCTTTTTTGTTTTCACACGTTACATTTTTGTACATAGGTATCCGTATGTTTTTCTTAACTAGGAGTATGTGTTTTTTCGTTTTTTTTCTTCCTTTAATATAACCCAGATTTGTTGTGTTACCTGTCTATTACCCTTCTCAATTTTAAGTTACTATGTTTTTTCTTGCCAATTTCGTATCAAGTGTATTGTAATATGTTGTTTCTCATACCATAACTAATTCTTAGTCATCATTTGAAAATTCAATTATATCCTTTGGCCCTGTAATTCCAATCGATACCCCTTATGGCCAGTATGTGTACAACTGCACTCATTCAAGAAAACCTCTGTACTCTGTTTCCTACGGAAATTTTGCACGGTGTTCAGGACAACTTAACGGAAGCAAGGACAGATGTGATGTCTCCCTACGGGAGCACGGTAAGCACTTCCTTCCCCGTATACGCATTCAACTAACAGGGAACCTTTTGGGTCCGAGCTCAGGGATTACAGTGGTGTTAATGTGTTTCGCTCGCTCTATCACGTTCGACATCGTCCACGTTCTACCACTAGTGGTTTCTTTTCCAACATGGCATCCTATTACAAAGCTTGTTTGATTTGGTGTGTAGTGCGACCTCTTCACGTTTGGACCATCCTTTTTCAATCACCCTGCATAGACGAAATATTTTTACATAAAAATATGTGGTTGTAAATGAAGTGTAGGACCGATAGTGGAGTCGCTGTGAGAATAAAGCAACAGACCATAGCGAGGCTGACTTTTTCCACGGGCAAAACTACAATTTCAAGGGATGGTTTGGTTATTATATATAAGTTGTATCTATAAACGTCTGAAAACAATGAAGCATCAAAACAACATGGTGCACAAGATAATTTCCTCGCCAACATTTGAACTGGCATTTGGGAACATTGTTTGCTTGGACTATACTTGCTGCCAGCACAGGTCAACAGCATTATTTATAGTTTCTTCGACGAAGTTCTTACAGATCTACGTACTGAGAGTCATGAGTTTTCTTGTTCGTTTCGTTATCTATCCACACAGCGACCCTTCTATGTGAGACCACCACATGTGAAGTTTTGCAAAAATATCTCGTCTCTGCATAAATACACCCCCAAAACATCACATTCCTATCCCCGAGTTCCAATAATATTTGTTGACAATTATAATGATGCACATCTATAGGTCTCTTGGAAAAATTGCTATTTGAATACAGGTAGATGTGTGACATCTCTGGCTATACTGCACATTCTCATCCGTAAACAAACTATTGTCAATGGTGGACACTGTGAAACACACTAAAGTCTGTTCTGGTTTTAGGATGCTATGATCTGTGGACGTGAAGACTATAGAAAATTTGTACTAAAGTATTAAAGCAAATCCAATCGGATACAAAATCTTTAAATGAAAATTGGGTGAAATTGTTAACTCAGAGCAATTTTTAAACTAAAACTGAGTTTTAGAACTCTAAGTAAACGTTCAAAAACAAATGACTTATTTTGTCATTATGATGAATTTATAAAACTCTTAACAGTGAATATAATATAACAGTGAATATAGACAGTAAAATATCAAAAATAAAGAACTACTGAAATTCCGAAGAAACTTCGGATATGCTGTTCTCGAAACACACCCGCATATTTTGTCTCCATGGGTATGTAAAGCAACTGCAAGCACATTCAGTTGAACTCACTAGCAAAATAAATTGATGATCAACTGATGATTAATTATAATTAATTAATGACCACTAGCCGCTATTAAACCTGGTGACTCTTTATTGAAGGGTTGACAATAATAGGTACATCAAAATATTAGTTGCAACAATCAACTATACTTAAACACTTTCGACGTAATATCAAGATAATCTATTCTTTGTGGAACAGGAATGACGTAAAAGAATCGCCAATAATAAAGGATTATTGATATTCCAGTTTCAAACAACATTAGTTCTTATTTTTCCCAAGAATTCATGGTTTCTTTTCTTTCGTTTGGTTCGTTGAATCATCCCAACTTTCAAACAGACAATTCTTGACTTATCACTATTAAAATAACAGCAGGATAAACTTACTAAATGGAATATAGATTAAATGCATTGCTGGATATTCTCTCCTTCGATGAATTGCATCTTAAATTTTGTAATATTTTAGGAATTGAGTGATTCGCAGATGACAGAAGTGGACCACTTTCAGGTACGACAAGAATTTTATATTCAAATCTTTCTATATGATATTTATTTCTTATTCTTGTTGTTGAAAATACAACAGAATTTCTCCAGTACATTAAAGTTTAAATTTACATAAATTGAAGTTCAGAATTGTTTACTTGATTTATCACACAATAATCAACTTTTTCTTAAAAAGAATAGTCTTTTGACTTTTTTTCTTTTTTTTTCAAGTAATATGTATCTCGTTTGGAAGCCAATAAAAAGGTATTAGGAAACTTTAAATTAAGTAGCTAAATCATTGAGGTGAATTTCAAATGTTTCGAATTTTACAAGTCTTTGATTAGCTGTGACAAGAAAAACAATAACATACATTACAGTTACATTAAAGTAAAAATTAAAAGTAAAGTTTATTTGTAAGAAGTCAAACTTCATAACTTTAAAACATTAAATGACTGATTATGTGAATTCCTTCTCTAATTAAAATTAAAATTTATAAAAAATTATGAAGCCCCTCTTGACTAATTATTGCAGCATTAGAAAATTATTTACGAGTTTATAATAATAACAAGCAGATGTTACCATTGATATTAGTATCACTGCAACTTTATCTTTGAAAAGTTATGTTGGTATAGCTTGCAGTTGCACTTTAATAGTTAATTCGCTTCTGAAAATTTATAATTTATATTTATAAGCTGTTACATCCAAAAATGTTCCATCCGTTCTCATAAACAAACGTTTATTTTTTGAAATTATATTTAAATATGTCAAAGGAGTTTCAGTTTTAAAGAGACAGCTTTTCTAACTTTATGACGATGGAACACTGCACAGTAGTCCTTCTGCTCTTTATGTAACAACTATCCAATGCCAGAATTCATATTACTGGTTACTCGTTGGCAAATATATTTGGATATTCTTAAGAAAATAGTAATTAGGAGTTCAAGATAATTCATTATGCAAACTACTTCTATTAATATGAAGGGAAATCTTTCCAATGATATTTCTCTATTAACGCTTTTTTACTATTTTATGATATAACAATAAAAATTAGAAATCCAAATGATGAATCCAGGAATATTCTGTATCAACTATATAAAAGCGTTGTGAATATTTTTTCTAGAATAACGGAACTGACATTGTTTTATTTAGATCAACAGCATATTTCAATACAAAAGAACATTTTAATTGATTTCATTTTTTTTTCAAATTCTTGCTTTAGTTTTCCGGACTAACAATTTTCTCAAAAAGTGAAATTACTTCAAAAACATTTCAATAACCATAAATTATATATAACGATAGGATTCTCCTTTAAATGCATTAAAAGATGCTGAAATTCATTTACAGGATTTGAATGTTTCACCAGAAATTAACTTCAGGCTATATCTTTGAAAAATGAGTAAAGGTTTATGTAATATGCAATTATTTTGATTTATTTGTAATATTTTCAGGACTGTATAAGGAAACTTGGCAAAGAATGCTTTGAAAGCGAAGAAATGTAGGATGCTATGGATGTCTACATAAAAGAAATCCTTTTTTTTTCTACGTAACTTGAGCACTATTTAAAACCAGTGAAATAAATTTATTTAGTAGTAAATGACTTCTACTTAATTATTTTGAATTATAATTAACATGTTTGTTGACTATAAAGTGAGTGATTCATAAATATCTCTATAACAAATGTTCAAACAAGTTTAATCGCAGAACAATTATGAAATTATGAATAACTATCGCTTATGGAAGTTTCATAAAAATGTCATTCTATTATTACATATGAGCAATAATTAATAAAAAAATTATCCCTTCCTTTATTATTGTGCTCATTTTATATTTGTTTGTACTAAAGAAATAAACAGACATTCCATATACAAAAAATTAAGAAAGTAATGTTTCCATTTCAGTTCAGCTATTAAATTGTAATTTTTTAAAGACTAAAAATTCACTTATAGTTGAAAACACTATATATTATTTTGAGACAGTTTATTACAATGCTTTTTTTCTTAAAGTTAAGACAAGTAAAAAGACATTATATTTCAGTTTACAAAATTTCTTTTACATTATAGTGATACACGTTTGTATTTATTCAAAAAATCCTTTTTTTTTAATATTCGCATTAATAAAATAAAAAAATATAACTATCAATCAAGAATTTTTTTACTGCCATTTATGTTTAAAAAGGCAAACGATATATCCCACGTCACTCATAAAGCCTTTCCCAGTTTTGTGGGAGAAACTCGATTTCATTACTTAAAAAAGAATAAAGTTTCTTAAATTCGAATTTTATTTAGGGTAGCTATATTTATTTCTCTCTGCAGATAAAATTACAAAATGATTACATAAATCCTTTAAATATATTACTTTCAACATATAAGATGCGTTAAGACATATATTTTCTTATTTTTCTTCTTAAAATAAAAGCAGATTTCCAATTTTTTTATATATTTCAATATATAAATTTTAGCGTGTGTTAAGTAAAATGACAGGAAACAAAACATGCTTTGAAAATCTTTTATGTTATTTATTGCATACTACTTCAAAAAATCACAATATAAATATAATGAAAGAATTTAAGAGACAGAGATAAAGGCAACAAACTAAAATGATTACCTGATAAAAATGACAAAATTCATATCTGCAAATTTTTCAACAGGATAAAATCTTATTAGAGTGATCATCTTCTTTAATGATATGTAAACCACGCTTAGATAAATAAACTCAGCATATTCCAATCAGAAATTCTTTACTTTAAGCTTTATTTTTTAAAAATGTTAAATACTAGTTACTGAATTATTTTCATATATTTAATTGTTATTATATATAATATGAAAATAATTTTGGTGAAAAACTGATGAGATTCTAAGGTACATTTTCATATAATAGTAGTCTCTGATAATTCAGGAATTATAAAATACAATGTGTTGAAATTGTAAAAATCGTGCGTTTGTGATGAGGGAACTTCTGTCATCTTCAGACAGATCCATATAACTCCAAGTTAGTAGATATCTTTTGCTCTTCTTTCTTTTTTACTTCTACAGCACTTACAAGATTATTCTGTGGAATGCAAAACTGTAATAAAATAAAAGAATAATAAATAATTTCAGTTGAATAGTTCAGCTCAGTTTCAAACTAAATAGTTTCAGTTGTGTATTCTGAAACCTTAGTTCACAAACACTTCAGGAGAGTTGGAAACCTAAGTCCGAAAATGTGAAATTGGCCACTTCGATGTACCTTTCTGAAACTCTGTTATAGATTCATGTTTGAAATTTTTTATGCAAGTAAAGTAGGTTTTGCTCATTACACTAAAATGATTTTTTTAATTCAAAAATTTATTTTTTGCAAATTTTTTTGTGTCAAAACAAAAAAAAAGTTAAATTGGCGATGCGCGTTTTCTCAAAATCTGTTATAGATTCATGTTTGAAATTTTTTATAGAAGTAAAGCACACCTGTCTCAATATACTGAAATGAGCTTTTGGTTAATTTTTAATTTCTTATAAATTTACAAAATAATTAATTAGACATAGTGAAATCTTACCCTATTTTGATACAAAAAAATTGTAAAAAAAAAATTTTTGAGATTTTTAAAAAAAGCTCACTTCAGCATAATGAGAAAGATGCACTTTGCCTGTAAAAAATGTTTCAAACATGTATCTATAAAATATTTTTAGAAAAGGTACATCTAAATGGCCAAGTTAACATATTTTTTTTGACACACACACAAAAAAAATTGCAAAAAATAAATTTTTGAATTTTTTTTAAAATCATTTAAGCCTAATTTGAATGATGTACTTTACTTGTATAAAAAATTTCAAACATGAATCTATAACAGATTTTGAGAAAAGGTACATCGAAGTAACAGGGTTAGCGTTAACGGACTTAGGGTTCCAACTTCCCTTTATGCCTAATGTGAATGATGTACTTTACTTGTATAAAAAATTTCAAACATGAATCTATAACAGATTTTGAGAAAAGGTACATCGAAGTAACAGGGTTAGGGTTAACGGACTTAGGGTTCCAACTTCCCTTTATGCCTAATGTGAATGATGTACTTTACTTGTACAAAAAATTTCAAACATGAATCTATAACCGATTTTGAGAAAATGTACATCGAAGTAACAGGGTTAGGGTTAACGGACTTAGGGTTCCAACTTCCCTTTATGCCTAATGTGAATGATGTACTTTACTTGTACAAAAAATTTCAAACATGAATCTATAACCGATTTTGAGAAAAGGTACATCGAAGTAACAGGGTTAGGGTTAATGGACTTAGGGTTCCAACTTCCCTTTATGCCTAATGTGAATGATCTACTTTACTTGTATAAAAAATTTCAAACATGAATCTATAACAGATTTTGAAAGGTACATGAGAAGTAGCAAGGGTTGGGTTAACTGGACTTAGGGTTCCAACTTCCCTTTATGCCTAATGTAGATGATCTACTTTACTTGTAAAAATTTTATACGAATCTATAACCAGATTTTGAGAATAAGTACATCAGTAACAGGGCTAAGTTAGACTTGGTTCCATTTCTTATATGCTAAATGATATGATCACTTACTTGTACAAAATTTCAAACATGAATCTATAACAGATTTTGAGAAAGATTGAAGTAACAGGGTTAGGGTTAACGGACTTAGGGTTTCCAACTTCCCTTTATACTAATGTAGATGATGTACTTTACTTGTATAAAAATTTCAAACATGAATCTATAACAGATTTTGAAAGGTACACATCTTAAGGGTTAGGTTAACACAGACTTAGGGTTCCTAACCCTTTATACCTATGTGAATGATGCTTACTTACTTGTATAAAATTTCAAAACATGAATCTATAACAATTTTGAGAAGTACAATCAGTAACAGGGTTAGGAGTTGACGGACTTAGGGTACACTTCCCTTTATGCACTAATTGAATGATGTACTTTACTTGTATAAAATTTCAAACATGAATCCTATACGATTTTGAAAAGGTATAGAAGTAATAGGGTTAGGGTTAACGGACTTAGGGTTCAACTTGCCCTCATGCCTAATGTGAATGATGTACATTTACTTGCCGCTAAAAAAATTTCAAACGCCAGATCTATAACCGATTTTTGAGAAAATGTACATCAAGTAACAGTGTTAGAGGTTAATGGACTTAGGGTTTCCAACTTCCCTTTGTAACCTAATGTGAATGATGATACTTTACTTAATTTCAAAAAAATTCAAACATGAATCTATAACCGTTTGAAAAGGTACATCAGATCAGGGGTTAGGGTTAACGGACTTAGGGTTTCAACTTCCTTTAGCTACCTAATGTGAATGATGTAACTTTACTTGTAAAAAAATTTCAAAAGCATGATCTATATAACCAGATTTTGAGAAAGGTACGTATAGAATGCAGGTGGGTTAACGGGACTTAGAGGTTCAACTTCATCCTAATTGAATGATGTACTTTACTTGTATAAAATTTCAAACAGATCTATAACCGATTTTGAGAAAGGTACATCAAGTAACAGGGTTAGGAATGGACTTAGGGTTCCAACTGTATACCTAATGTAAGATGATCACTTTACTTGTATAAAATTTCAAACATGAATCTATAACAGATTTTGAGAAAGATTACATCAGTAACAGGGCTAGAGTTAACGGACTTGGGTTTCCAACTTCCCTTTATACTAATGTAGATACTTTACTTGTATAAAAAAATTTCAAACATGAATCCTATAACAGATTTTGAAAGGTACATAGAAGTATTAGCAGGGTTAAATTTAACAGACTTAGGGTTTAACTTCCTTATACTAATGTGAATGATGTACTTTACTTGTATAAAAAAATTTCAAACATGAATCTATAGATTTGAAAAGGTACATCAACAGGAGTTAGCGTTAACGGACTTAGGGTTCCAACTTTCCTTTTTCTGTACAAATATTTCGAATACAAGGGGTACCAGATGAACTACTGTGTTTTGCAAATCATCGGACACTCATATGTGGTGATTCTAATCCCAAATATTCTAGCTTGTATCTAAATCAAGTCCATGAGTCAAGGACTTATTATAGAAGAGAAGTGGGGCATCCATGTTCTGCACGTCAAACACCTGAGGCAGAAGAAGGACTTTACCTCCCATATATGGGTCAAATTGCATTCTCAGAAGACGTTCAAGGAAAATTGGTCGACATTTCCATTTCGTTTAGAAGAGAGCCAGGAAATTTTATACATATGACCAGGCTGCAGTTTGTTGCTACAGCATTATACCAGTTTTTGAATAATGTTAGTTTAGAACACAGCCCAATGATAGAAATAGTTTTCCTCCCCAGTTTCATTTAAGGGGACTTGGCACCCAAAACTTTTTTTTCTACAATTTTGATCGAACTTATTTAATTTTATAGTAGATAGATGTAAACTGTGCAGAAACTTTAACTTCTAGAATATTTTTCATTTACAAAAGTGATGGCTACCTCCACTTTCGAATGTAAAATTTACTAAACAGCTGATCCAGTATGTTATGTATGCATGTCCAGAATTTTTTCCTACAATTTTGATTAAACTTTTTAAACTTCTGTAGTACATAGATGTAAATTCCGCAGAAACTTAAATTTCTAAAATATTTTTCGGGTTCAAAAGTTACAAATTTAAAAATTTTAATTTTTTTAAATGCTTCTACTCATAAAATTTTTATTATTTTTTCCCAAAATGTTTTTGAAAGAGACCTCTCAATGTACTTAACAGAAATAGAAACCGTATTTTTGACATCTATATTAGTTCCTGAGAAAAAAATTTTGTGAAAATTTTTGAAAAATATCAGAATTTTTCACTTTGTTCATTTAGAAAAATTTCTAATCAAAATTTTTACAAATTCATCCCTTATTCTATTAAGCATGCATTTGTGAGTGAACGGAAAAAATTTCAAGTAATTAGAATAAAAAGGGATTGACTTTCAGCATTTTGTAGCAGACACAATTTTGGAAAAAAGTAAATTGAGAAAAACAGCTTTGAATATTTCAATACAATAAAATTGTAATAAAAACAACTTATATCAAGCTTGTTTTTTTAGAACAATAACCTGGCATTTGTAAGTCCTGCAAATCCTAAGGTATCAGTTTTATTAATATATATTATTAAAATAATTATTAATAAGCATCATCATATATAGTAATAAGAAAAATTTCCAAAAAATTAGAAAAATTTCACTTTTTAAATTTTTTTTTCCTCAAAATATTTATTAAATGATATGCAGTACAAATATGAAATATCTATTATAACACAGCAAAAATTTAAAACCATTTAATTGAAATTTTATTGACAGTGAGAAATTCAAACAAAAAGCGAAGCGAAAGCAGTGATGATGATGTTGATTCAAATGTGCTTAATAAATAATAAGAAGCGAAAGCAGTGATGATGATGTTGATTCAAATGTGCTTAATAAATAATAAGAAGCGAAAGCAGTGATGATGATGTTGATTCAAATGTGCTTAATAAATGATAAGAAGCGAGAGCAGTGACGATGATGATGATTCAAATGTGCTTAATAAATAATAAGAAGCGAAAGCAGTAAACAAACAATGAATAAACCCTTACTGTTTGAAGCAACTCTCTTTCTTTGCTTTCATGGAAAAAATTAGGTGGCTTTGCAACGTGCACACGAAATATTCATGATTTAAACATTGGAAGTGAGAGTGGCGTGTGATAACGTGTTAGACAAAATAACTTCATATCTCACTAAATATTTGCCTAAATGTTTGGAAACTTTCAGATTATTAAGCCAAATGTCCAAGGATCATTTTCCACTCAAACTTGGAAAATAGATAATTTCATGGATTTTCCGAAATTCTTAGGGTGCTAAGTCCCCTTAATTCAAAAACAAACAGTACATTATAGAACATGTGCTCTTTGCAGCCTATATCCACAGTTTCGGTTTATGTTCACACGATCAATGCGTTTATTGATACAAAGACGTTCCAAACCTCTGTATAATTGAGACAATGTGCCAAAAAATCGTATCACCAAACCCAGTGTTCAAATTCTCTGGACTAGGTGTGAAAATATTATATAAAAGAAAAGATCCCTGTCACGAATTATAAACACAGTTGTGATTCTGAATGAAAGAAGTTATTGAATCATCAAGTCTAAGCAAGTCTCTAACACTCTGACTCCTAAGCCGGCCGTAACCGGCCATGCAACTTCTATGCTAATGGGGCAGATTTCGACCGGTTGCTGTTCGGAAAGGGGAAGAAGGCAGTTTAGAGAAGTGTCATTAAAGGGACCCTTAGAGGAGAGATGAGATTTGAAAGATCTGCCATTCATATCTCCTACGACCCGTAGTGAGGAGAAAAGTGGGAACGGGCAGGAAGAAACCATTCCACAGATCAATTAGTAAGCTAACCCCCGTATACAACTGTAATCAGATTTTCGGAACTCTTAGTAGTCAGAGGGTTAATCGCGTCCAATAACTCTTACAATATCACTAAGGACTACCCCTAAATGCGTTGTGTTAATTTATATATGTCACCGTTAAAGTGTATAATTCAGTTATTCTATAGATTAACTGATCAAGTCAGTTAAAGTGTAAAATAAATTATTTATTTCATACTTTACCTAGTTATTCTATGAAATAACTAGGTATTCTATAGAATAACTAATGACAGGCCGTTAAAGTGTAAAATAAACATTCTGACATTAAAACAAGTCCGCTTTTTTATAACTTTTGATTGCATATCAGCCATAACCGATGGAAAATTAAAACCACTATAACAGTGTCATAAAACTGTAATGTCGCTTTCTTGCCATATTATTCTTATGGTTGGAAAGAGAGATTTACAGGAATACGTATTGAAAGGAAGTCAATGACAGTCGACCTTGGCGACTGTTTAGGCAACTTGGCGACAAATTTGGCGAATTTCGCGACAAAATGAAGGTTCAAGAATATACAGGAATGGTCTCGGTATCTCTATTAGGAACGAAGTTATGGACAAATTCTACTATAAACGCAGATTCCTTACATTCAATGAGCTAGCGAAGCTACTAGGTTCCATCTCCCGCTGCTAGCGAAGCCGTAGGATGTTTTTAAAGTTAAAAAAATTTGCCCGGCGCCCACTTCAGATGCCGCAGGCATCGCGAGCACAATTTTTCCTACTTCATGTGAGTATTTAAAAAACGCAGATTCCTTACATTCAATGAGCTAGCGAAGCTACTAGGTTCCGGCTCCCGCTACTAGCGAAGCCGTAGGATGTTTTTAAAGTTAAAAAAATTTGCCCGGCGCCCACTTCAGATGCTGAAAATACAAATAACCAATCTGACTAACAAACAGGCTGCATCATGTCGGCTATTTTACACTTTAACGATGCGTGGACCGTTATTCTATAGAATAACTAGTTAAAGTGTAAAATAAAAGTTTATTTAACACTTTAACTGACTTGATCAGTTATTCTATAGAATAGCTAGGTATTCTATAGAATAACGCATTTCATACTTTAACGGTAACATATATATGCAGTAAATAAGCTATTTCCTGACGTTAAAATAAATAATTTTTAACGCGGCTTAAATTTTTAATTTATAAACGCATTATTTCTACTTAAAATCTAAGATAAAATCACTTCTACTTTAAATTAAAGAGTCGTAGGTGTTTTACTGTTTCAAAAGCCTCGATCCGGAATTCCCCTCTTGGCATTATTTAATATTCAGACGCGTCGCCATCTACCCTTTTTTGCTTTGGAGCTCGCAGGTGGTGGACGCGCCATGCCTATTAATTATTGGTCACGGATGAAATGCTCTAAAATCACATTTAAGATGTTAAAATAACATCTGCTCTATTCAAATGAAATGTTTTATCTTAAAATAAACGAAGCTTTACGTACAAGTGAAATTATTTTCCCATGCCTCGAGACGTCTGATAACGCTCGTGACATATTATATTTATAGTTTCTTGCTTACTGAAATTCACATTTACGCCGAGAGGGAGTTATTTAACAGCAAATCTTATCAGACGGATACCCAGATAGCAAAGAAGGTTGCGGAAAGGTTACCATTTCACTTTCCATAGTCTGTCCGCGAAAGCATTTCCGCGAAAACCGTTTCGGAAATCATTGCCGCAAGGTATACATAGGAAAGCATTTTATGAACTAGCTCACCGACAAGGTTTGAACAACAAGTCTGCGAAAGCATTTCCGCGCAAACCGTTTCGGAAACCATTGCCGCAAGGTATACATAGGAAAGCATTTTATGAACTACCTCACCGACAAGGTTTGAACAACAAGTCTGCGAAAGCATTTCCGCGTAAACTGTTTCGGAAACAATTCCCGCAAAATTGACGTAAGAAAGCTTTTTATTAACCACCTGTCGTATCGTGTGTAGCCTCGTCAGGTATAGTGGTTACTGCGTTTGCCTTCCACCTCTAGGAACGCGAGTTCGATCGGCGGCTGAGAGTAATTTGAAGTTTTGTCACCATCTACAATCTAATCGTACAAGTAAGTTCAATTAAAAATTAGATTAATCAAACTAACTGAAATTAATAATTAAGATTTCCAATTAATTGACATTCCAGATGACGTCAGAAGAAGGGGGATAAAAAAGGGGGTTGGACCCCTCTGTTTGTCTCTGAAAGGGGGTGAAAAAAGAGGGTTTGGACCCCTCTCTTTGGCTTTGAAGAGGGGGGGTGAAAAAAGGGGGTTGGACCTTTCTGTAAGATTACGGCTTCGGAGGGGGGAAGGGGAGCTCTATTTTGTCCGCCGAAGGAGGGCTCTTAACAACCTTTTGAAAGGCCTGAAACAAGCTTGAGGAAAGCCTAAAACAAGCCTGTAATAAAAGCTTGGGGAAATCTTACTGACAACCTTTTGAAAGGCCTGAAACAAGCTTGAGGAAAGCCTAAAACAAGCTTGTAATAAAAGCTTGGGGAAATCTTACTGAAAACCTTATAGAAAACCTTGTTTCTTGTTGTCTAGCGAACCTTTCCGCTTACCTTGCCGAAAGGTTCAACCCTTGTCATGGAAACCTTTGTGACAACTCTTTACCCTTGCAGACGACAAGGTTTCCAAAGCCTTGCAGACAAGCTTTCTTTGCTATCTGGGTATTCCTCAGAGTGGATTAATGTTTACAATAACCGTTTTCCTTCTATTCATGTTTCTCAACTATAGAAGTGTATAAAAAGATTTAACTTACTATAATACAAACTGTATTAAAGACAAGCTAATCATTGAAACATAATAAAAGTTGGATACTTTTATAACTGGTGAAAAATGCCGCAAGCAGTGGGTAATGAGCTTGATAAAATCTTCCTCAGTAACCGAATTTCCAACAGTTATGTTATATTCACAAATTGGCCAGTGTCTTATGAAGCATAATATAATGTGTTTTTTTCTATTTCATTTGCTATCACGTTCGTAATGCATTCTCTCAATTTTTCTTGAACTGTGAGTTGCTTAAAATAGAAATTTTCCATCTGTGCTGCACACTCTTGAGGATGTTAAGATATCGAAAAAAACTGACGGGAGGCTGTCTCTGAGAAATGGCAACTGGGATTGAGGGGCGTAGATTTACTTACCTTACTCAACTGTGAATTTCTGTGATTAAAGTAGCTCTAGGTGACTATTAACTCTATAGTCTATAGTGACTATTAGTCTAGTGTGACTATGTGACTCTATCTATGTAAAATTCTTCGTGATTTTCACCAACCTTGAAACTCGACTGTGTCTAAACTGTAATTACAAATTCTAATTTTTTTGCAATCTTCAATATCTACCTTTCTCTGTTAAATGAAATTAAAACCAACTCTGTATGATATTTGGTTGCTGAGATATAAGCGTTCAACTTTAGCGCGAAACGCGTCATAATTTTCTCTGTTAAATGAAATTAAAACCAACTCTGCATGTTATTTGGTTGCGGAGATATAAGCGTTCAACTTTAGCGCGAAAAGCGTCATAATTTTTTCTTTTCCCAACACACCATTAGACCACTTCGGGGATACGTAAGTCTGCATCAAAAGGCAAGCATATAGATAAAGTTCAACAGAAAAAAATTGTTAATACAGAAATAAAATATCACCATAAAAAATACTTAAGTAATTGTAGGGAGCACGAAATAAATTTTGATATTAATTGCTGAAATTCTAAAAAATTTAAAAAATTGACACAGAAATTTGAGTCTCAGGTGCTAAAATGATGAGAATATGACTCATAATTTTAAGTGAAGTTCTTGTTGAGACTAGTTATAATTTCTCGGAAAAATTAATGTATCAGATTTTTAAGTTCCATGAAGGTGACAGTGAATACAGTTAATATATATTATATACTAGCTGTTACCCGCGACTTCGTGCGCGAAGAATTTCAATTATTCTTTTTTTTTAATTCACGAATGTAAATGCTATGTTGTATTTTAAAACGGGAAAGTAAAAGTTCTGACAGTTGATAATACTTAATTAGACGGCAGACAGGGGTGTACTGTACATGTATGCTGATATAGTTCTGTAAATTGTTTATCTATGCTAATATGCTTTTGTATACCACGTTACTTGCACGGATGTAGAGGTTGTGTCGGCTGGACACACGTGAACACGCCACATATAGTTGCCCATGCGAAAAATATGATTTTTCTAAATGTACGCCTGCCACGTTCAGTGTCTGGCCCTGAGCCTGGCAAATAATATTTTTAAAGGGATTTGTTACCTCTTGAACTGAGATGATAAATCCTTCGGTATTATCGGAAGGCGTGGAATTAAAACACTCTGACTTCTCCCTATATCAGTCATAACAGTATCTTTCATGACGTTTGGACCTAGGTGTGTAATTTGTAACCGTGTGCCATTGCGGAGTCTCGGTATATCGAGGTTACGTATTAGTAGTACTGGCACACCTACTTTCAATCTCGGCTTGTCGGAAGGTGCGCCTGAAAATTCTAAGATGTTGAAGAAAAAAAAATGACGATGAAAAAAACCTACAAAATATGATGTTCCTTGTTAATGCCCATTACCGTATCTACAGATGGATATTCTGTAATATCTCACTGTGAAAATTAAACAAAACACCGAGAGAATAATTCACTAACGTCATTGGATCACTGTGTAACCGTATTAAAAGCTGTAAATACTACGACAACAGGAAACCGGAAGTGTAAAGTCTCCTTTGTTGTTTATGGTCAAAGAAGGCAATATTTTCTTATATTAACTTTAACACTGGCAAAAGCCCGCACGCGAAACAGTAATTTGGCTTGAATTTATTTCTATAAGAATAAAAAGAATTGTTAGAAATTACGTTACAAAAATATTTTTAAACCTTAATAACAATCAGAGAAAACATTTCATCGGAATGGAATTAATAGCATTAAAAAGATCAATTTCTGGTCTTTAAAATGGCATAAAAATAATTGTTGTCTAATAAATATTTCAGAAGTAACTGGCAAAAAACGTCTACTCATAAGGCTTAAAAGCGACTAATTTTCGTTATTTAATTAAATACCTTAAGAATGAATTAACTCTAAAAGTTGAAAATAGCACCTTTGACGTAGAAATATGCTGTAGAATGCCGTGTGTAAATTTCATGTCTACCGTTCACCGTTTAGGAAGAGTTCTTGTGACCGACCGACAGACAGACAGATACGTGTAATTTCTGCCTTATTTTATGGATATTTATAAACATAAGCAAAATTTTCAGAAATAAAG
>BGPR01001819.1:193933-217978 GCA_013235015.1 Araneus ventricosus | reverse complement strand
ATATTACGTATTGCTACTGATGCCTGCGAAGGGGGGGGGAAATTTATCAAATTTCAGAACGTGCATTATCAACATCCCTCCCTATATCATTTATGCGGATTTTGAGTCGCTCATTGTAAAGAGGTATACGTCTGGAAATACTGAGATCATAGCTCATATGAAGCCTGTGGATATGCCTACATTATAATTGGACCTGATGAAGAAGTGAAGCTGATTTCGGTATAATAGAGGGAAAAATGCTGTACAGCACTTTATGGAAAATATTTTGAAGGAGAAGGAGAACTGGCGGCAAAATTAACATCTATTGCACCTATAAGTATGACTCCTCAGGATGGAATTGGATTTCCGTCAGCAACGCACTGGCCCATCTGGTAAAAAGGCACTGAAGGTGACAGAGGAGGGACCATGACCATCAGATCGGAAGATATCGGGCAGCCTCTTCACTTAGCTGCAACCTGAAATTCAGATTGTCGAAGAAGATTCCTATCGTTTCACAATTTGAAGAATTATGACGTGCAATTTGATAATGCAAGAAATTGGCAAGTTGAAGATTATGAAATTTCAAAGCAGAACCTAATCACTATGGAAAATATGTGACATTCCTTCTAATAAAGAGATATCATAAATTTAAAGTTTCCCTAAATTTTGTTGGACAGCTTCCTTAAATTCCTTAGTACCTCTTTAGAAAAACTATGCAAAATTTAACTCCTGATAAATTTAATATTTTAAATGAAAATTTCATCATAATTTGTCCTTACTACTGAGAAAGGGTGTTTATCCATATGAATATGCCATTGATTCACATCAAAAGTTTGTAAAGAAGAAAGACTGCCATCTATCGACTTTTTTTGCGGCCTCCCCTACTGGTAATGGAATCAGTGATGATGATTATCGTCATGCCCAAACAGTGTGGAATTATTTCAATTTGGAAGAACATGGAAGAATATCACGACCTCTATGTAAAATGTGATGTCTTCGTCTTGCTGATGTGTTTTCGAAAATTTTCGAAAAACTATGCCAGCATTATTATGGTTTGATTGTGTGTACCTCTTCATGGCACCCGGACTTGTATGGCAAAGCAGTTTGAAAATAAATCAATCAGCCACTGAATTATTTACGGATATAAATACGCACATGTTTATTGAAAAAGAACTGAGGAGGAATTATTCATCACCAACCGATTTTCTCAAGCAAACAACAAGTAATTCTCCCAACTTGATGCGCAAGAGATCAAAACATATCATTGATCTAGATTGCAACAATTTATACGGAGCCCATGGTCGAGTCAGTTGCCTCTATGGGGATTTGAATGGATTTCAGTGACGATGGCCTGACTGATTCATTAATTCCCCAGATAGCTCTGAGGGCTATATTTTGAAGTGGATTTGAAGTATCCTGAAGAGCTCACGATCTCCACAACGATTAATATCCCTAGCTCCTGAGAAGATGGATTAATAAGTTTGGAAGATTTGTCTGAGTTCTCGAAGGCAGTTTTAAATGGAATGAAGTATACACCGTCACCAAACTAGTGCCCAATTTGGAAGGATAAGAAGAACTACATCACCTACTAAAATCTACAGTTTTATTTAAAACAAGGCTAAAATTGAAAAGGTGACAAATTTTAAAATTTCAAACAGAAACCTTGGCTCAAGAAATACAATATGTTCAATACTGAACAACGTAAAAATAGTAAGTCTGCCTTTGAGAAGGACTTCTTCAAACTTATGAATAAATAGTGTAATGGGACTATGGAGAACATCCGAAACCGTGTGGATGTGCAATGGTAAATGACGAGAAGAAGGCTCCAGAAGTTAGTTATGTCTCCTACCTTTAAAAGATTTAAATCTTTGATAATGAGTTGGTAGTGGAATGCTAAAAGTGCTTGACTCTAGATAAGCCTATATACGTGTGGTTTTACATTAGTCTCTAGAGCTAAGTAAACTTATCAGTGGCTAATTTTCATTATAATGTCATGAAGCATGAATATGGGACAAGGCCGAAACTTCTTCACGATACGGATTCACTGACTTATGAGGTGGAAACTGAGTATATTTATGAGGACATGTCCCGCCATATGGACATATACGATACATCCGATTATCCCAGGATCACTTTTTATCAGTGAGTCCAATAAGAAGAAGAAGATTGATGCTTTAAAGATGAATTGCATTCGAAACCAAATTATGAATCTATTGGTCTGACCAAAATGTATTCTTCAAATCAGAACGTGGAGAGAAGAAGACAGCAAAAGGAGTGGCTCGATTGGTCGTTGAGAGAAATGTAAGACACGAAGATTATAGAAGATGAGAAGAGCTAAAATCAACTAGAGAAATTCAACATCGATCTAGAGGAGAGAATCATAAAATTGAAGACAGTCAAGGTGAACAAAATTGTTTGTGTGCATTTGATGACAAGCGTTATTTATTAGATGATAACGTTCATACGTCTCTGCACATGGACATTATAAATCTGATAGGCGATAATGATAATTTTGAGGCGGCAAGCCTTCGTTTGTCGGGTGTGGTGGCGGGCTCAATTCGTACCAAATATTTTCTCTCAACTATGTCATTAAAAAATAATTTTAGAATTTTATATGCTGATGAGAACGAATTGAGGCGGCAAGCGCTGCTTGTCGGGTGGTGGCGGCCTAATTCAAAAAATTAAATATTTTCTCCAACTATGTCATTAAAATAATTTTAAGCATTTTATATGTTGATGAGAACGAATTGAGGCGTTACTGCTTGTCGGGTGGTGGTGGGCTCGACTCGAAAAAAAAATTAAATATTTTTTCAACTAAGTCATTAAAAAAAATTAATTTACTATTTTATATATGCTGATGAATTAGTAATTAGAATTTTAGCAATAGATTATAAGATTTAATTATGATTTATCACCACGGTTTTATCTCTCCCTTTCAACTTGAGAGTTTCATCATCGAGAAGTATCTCTCCTGCGACTGAAAAAGCAAGTTCAGGAACATGATAAGTGATTTTGATAAAAATTCTGTGAGAGATTTCAAAGTTTCAAAGTGTGATAGAAAAATCAATGTTCTATCTAAAAAGACGCGATTTGTAGCTTTTTAAAATCATGTTAAAATTATTTAATTGCAAGTTTAAACACTATGTTTATATTTAAATGTTTTATTTTAATGCATGTAGTACATTGATAAAATTCTGTAAGAGAGAGATTATTAGTAGTAGGATGTCGAAAATCCCAAGTCCCTAAAACAACTTCTAAAAATTTTTTTCAAAGTTCGAGAAGGCAGATAGAAAAATAATAATTCTATATCAGGGAAGAGGTTGGTGGCTTTAATTCTGTTTGTTAAATTGAACCCACCCTTAAACAAGTTGAAATAAAACACGAAAAATAAAACTCAAAAAATAATTATTTTAAAAAAATATTATCACCATTCAATTATATAATAAATATTATCGCCTTTTAAGATCGCATGAGTATTTGACCACGGTTATCAAAGATTAATATTTCTAATTGATAATAATTAATAACAGAAGGAAGCAAGACAAGAATCCCAAGTCCCTTAAAACCCAAAAAGTCCCCAAATTTTTCCAAAGTTCCAAAGACCGATAACAAAATAAACTCATTTCAAGTCCTAATCTTGAATCGTATCTTGAAAATCCCTTATCCTGGAAATATTTTCTGGAAAATTCCTCATCTGAGAAGATAGGAGGAGAGAGGGGAGGGAGGGGGAGATCCCAAGATCCCCTGAATCCTTGGATGTGCTGAACCCCATTTTCTATCTACTCACATAAATCAAAAAAAATATTTTTGAAACTGTAGATACTTAATTATAAACTATGTCCAAAATACTTTAAAATAATAAAATTAATACAGTCTATATTACTTTCATTTACTTCAGTTTAATTTTTTTTAAATTGGGGATCACAAGTTTTGCTTTAAAATTCTTTATCTATTACTGCTATCAATCAATTTAAACATTAACACATGTATTCACAGTCACGATACCAAATTTATCTTTAAATTTCTTCCTGTATTTCCTAATGGATAATCGTTAACATATATAATTTCTAAAATAAAGTGTCATAAAACAATGATGTCAGGATGAAGATATCTCTATTATTTTTAATGTCTCAGAATTTTCAAATTTGATTCAATTATAACATATGTCAGGGATATGTCTAGAATGGCTATCATTTACCAAAGATTTTGCAGAATGTGCATAAAATATATCAATCATATAAACAATATCTGACAGATTTCTGACTCTTGCAATACGATAAAGGGCAATTTTAGAATTTGAAAAAATGTAAACTCACCATAAAGCAAATCTTCTTAACTTCAATACATTGTAGTATTTCACAGTATATGAAAGCACTGCTTCAAAAAATAAAAAATGGCAATTAATCTATTGGGTCGTGTAAACACAGATAAGAAAGGCGCCAAATCTGTCAAGGATGATTTAATCTCAGATGATTTTTCTGAGCCACTCGTGTACGAAACGGTAATTATAAAACGCCCTAAAAGAAAAAGATCCAGATTCGTCCATATCACTTTGCGGCGAGTAAGCAGTCGAAACTGGTTTTGATTCTCATAGTGTTTTAAGGAGCGGTTTTCGTTTTGCAATTAAAAGATCGAAAAGGCGAATTTTGTTCGTCTCTTTTTGAGTCCAGAAACGCTCAACTTGAATTTAGCGTGCAGTCACAGCCGCACAATTCCCCCTTCGAATAAAAGATAGGTATTTCAACATCTAAAGAAAAGAAGACTATTACGAAACTAATAGTGTAAAAGTGAAAAGCTGTGCTGTACATAGTGTATATATTTCCTTCTTTTTTTGTTTTTCTTTTCCTAAATAAAATTCCCGTGTCTTGCCCATCAAACCGTTCAGTGACCGGTCTGGTCACGGGTACGGGGTAAGGGACGGCGTTCTGTTCTGTTTTAAGGACGTATCTTACAATTTTTTCTCTTAAAAATGGCAGTGCTGTCACGACGCTCCGGCTAGTTAAAAAAATTAGAAAGCAGTGCTGGAACGGCGTTCCGGTGCGTGCCAGCTCCACTACTCCCCTGACGTAAAAGTTGAGAAGAAAGTAAAGCGGGTTATTCCTAGCATTCCGATTTGAATTCAGTTCATTTCATTCAACATGGAGGAAGCTTAAGACATACGAGCTTCTAAAATTAGTTTATTAAAATTTCATTCATTAAGAAAAAGACGACTTGTCCAGTAAAAATAACTTTAGATCGTACAGCTGACGCTTCTAATGCAGTAAACCTGTAGGCTTTTATACCTTTGCTTTGAAGTGACATTCGCCGTAACGAGCTCATGAAGAAATTCGGAATATTTAATTGTTGCCGATAATATATTTTACAGAGTGTTCACAAATTAGTTGGGGAAAAAGAATGGTTTATTATGCGTATTCTTTTGGTCAAAGATGACAGTGAACAAGATTATTACACACTGAAATACACAAAGTTTGCCTTTTTCCCAAATGTGCGATGTCGCTACCTTTCGTTACTCTGAAAATGACCCATCGGTAAATTAGTTCTTGCCAGATGTTAGCGAGCATGACCACATCGATCAAATCTGGTGCAGTGGTGACTCGTGATTTCAATTCCGGAATGGATAAACCTGGTCTTTCACAAAATCCCATACACTCAAATCGTGCTGTAAGGTCTGGTGATCGTGCTGGTCATGGAAAAAAACCTCCGAGATTAATCCAAATTGGTATGTCAGCATTGAGCTAAGAAGTCACCTCATTGTGGAAGTGACACGGTGCGCCGTCTTGTTGAAAGATGAAACCTTCAGTCTTTCTTTCTTTCAGGATTGGCACCAGGTAAATCTGAAACATGCCCAGGTATATTACATTACATTACACCACCTGCATCCCCGCGTTTAGAGCCATTTGGCTCCTTTCCGGTTTGGATGGATGGAGGTGAATTTTATTTTTTAAGAAAGGACAAAAACAAATAATAATGGAAAAGAAACATACACTGGACAGAACAACATAGAAAAACATAGAAAACAAAACAAAATAGAAAAAATAAAAATACATAGAGGAAAAAAAGGAAGAGTCATATGTAGCCGGAAGTGTGTGTGAGTCTGGGTGGATGCGTGTTCAATGATTATCCTCTACAATTGACATTGTTCTCATCACATATGAAGCGCATTAGGAGTCTAAGTCGGGTTCTCGATAAGTTATTCGCGAGAATGTTTTCCAACCACTGTAATTTAAGTGACACTGTAGGAATTTCGAAATGCCAGGAGAGGGTAAACCGACATTTTGTGGCATAGTACATTGGATCTCCTTTTTCTCCACACGAGCAGTTGTCATGTGTTCGAAGATTGGAGGTATGAAGGAAAGGGCCCGTGTCCTGTAACGAACATTATCTCTTCTCTATTCCATCCTACTGGCTTGTTTGAGACCCTAGGCACTATATCGTTTGTACTGCGGCCAGTTTCGCCGTTTCCCAGTTGTCTTTCCAGATGCTTAAAGCAGATGACCTAATATCATATTTCAGCTAGAAAGTGGCTAGGAAAGTGGAAAGTGGAAAAGGTAGAAAGAAAGGGTCGCCTTTTGTGGTGGCATTCATTGCCTAAATGATCGACTTGGGCTTTAAGCCATCTCAGGTGAATGTGTTTATGGGAGAGCAAAAGGGTTTGAATCTCTCGGACCATACTATGGTGGGATTTAGGATTAAGTACGGCCATCAAACTTGACAAACTGTCTGTCCAAATTTTGATTTGTCTATGAAGGGAAGAAACTACTTTAATTGCAAAGAATTCAGCTTGGAAAACCGAATTGCTGTGATCAAGTTTATTTTGCCATGAGGCTATTATTCCATAGTTTTCGAGAATGCAAAATGCGCTACCAGTGCCTTCGTCCGTTTTAGACCCATCAATATATATAGCCTTGGCTCCTGAGTCTCTGTGATTTTCTGCAAATGAAATTTGACTGTGGAGAAGAAAATTACGGGGGTGAATATGAACTCCACTGCTTTTGTTCTCGCAATCTGCTGGGCTGAATATAACGGTGAAAAAGTTGGATCCAGTGTCAGTTTTTTCAGCAAAGAAGAATGGACCAAACACATCAGAAGAACTTAAGGCAGAAAACACGTTTACGTTGGTCTCGCAGATGGCATGAGGATTTCCGGATCCCGACGTTGCGGATAGATGAGACACGTTGCACCATCTGTCCGCAAACTTGGGATTCACTGCCCATAATAGCAATTTCAGTTTGCAACAAAGTTGCAGCAGTCTTGCTATGCAAGTCTCCAAGCTTGCAGTAAGTAGGAAAAAATAGCTTGCCGTGTCAATTTTACTGCATATGTAGGGGTATGCAGAGGCAACACGATTTATCTCAATTTTTTGAAATTTCAAAGAGAATGAAAATACTCAGTTTTTCGCAACCAATAAAGAATTGTTTGAATTTTTTTCTCATCTTCTAGGAACATGTAGTCTCATGTTTACATCGGATTTTAAGAAAGTTCAAAAATGTTCACTAGTGGTTGCGTAAAACTGAGTATTTTCATCCTCTTTGAAATTTCAAAAAATTGAGATAAATCGTGTTGCTTGTTAAGAGACGAAACAGACATATATTCACGCAATGTGAAATAGAGTGGCATCAAATAAGGACTATTCGTGGGGGAACAACAACCAAAAAAAACTTGACATTTTTGAGGACATTTTTTTCTCTTTTTTCTCTACTCTGGGCATGGGGTAAGTTTATTTTTATGATGACTACTTTTAAAAGCCAGGTGGCTAATATTTTTAAATCAATCTTATTAGAGTTTTTATGTTTGTGTTTGGTTTTTCTCCTTCTTTTAAAATAATGCTTTTTGATGTACATATCTCCTTTGTCTTTTGTTGGAAAATTTCGGGCTAAGATAAGCTATATTTGGCGTAATGCAAGCTTCGTATAGAAAAATTTCCCAGTTGCTCGTATTATTTTGAATCCATTTCGAATAAAGTCTTCAGCCCTTGAAAAAATGGACTAGAATGGATTCCTTGATGGTTTTTTTCGATTCCCTCTGAGTTTATCTTTGTTCTTTGGCTTTCTTTGAATGATATTGATTTCCATTGTTCTTTGTTTTTGTTTGCAGCTGCAATTGCGCGACTTAAACATTGTTTAAATTTTATTATCTAAATTTTATTGTTTAAAAAGAAATTTTGTTGTTTTTGTTTAAAGTTTAAGTTAAATTTTTTTAATTTATTCTCATTTTTCTAGTTTTTGATGAGTGCTGATGAAAAAATAAAGATAAAATTGCTGTTTTTCATTTAAGGCTGCAATTTTTTAGCTTCGTTTGTACTCTTGAGAATATCATATTTTATTCTACGATGTTAAAGGAAATTCCTTTTCTGTATTATTCGTTACTAGCAGTACGCGCACGGAGTTGTCCGTGGAATCACGACTGGGGGGGGGGGGAAATGTCCACAATGACACGAAAAAGTTTTGAAAAAAAATCAAAGCAAAAGATACACATAATTGATTTTCCCGCTTATTTTGCTTTGCGATAATGAGATTTATCAAAACAGAAATGTATATATTATTGAGGTGACGATGACGCGGATGTAATGACGTCACCTGCTGGAAGGAATCGGATTGTAATGAAAGCATATGACGTCACCTGCCGCTAGGAAGATCACGCACCAGCCAATGAAATTGCAACAATGTGTTTTGGAATCGTCCGGAGAAACTCTCGTTGTTAAATCTCGCTAGCAAAAAAACTGTTTGAACTGATCTAGGAAAAATTAACTTAAAAAAAAGAAAAAAAGATATTTTAACAGTTCTTGTTTTAAATCCGACATAAACGTTCCAGCTATAAGCTGAAAAAAATAAAAATTATAGAGAAGTTAGAACGTCAGATGCGATAATTTGAAGAAATCTTCATTAAAAATTACCATAAAAGTGGCTATTTTTCAAAAATTTCTCAAAATTCAGTAAATTACGTTAGAAGTACGAAAGAAACTTCATTAGAATGCAAATCGTTTGTTCTTTCCGATGACGTAACTTTTTTTTCGCTCAATTATTCGAAGACATGCTATTGAGAAATGAGTGCGAAAAATCACCCAAAACAACACAAAATATTAAATAAAAACTTTTCTAGATAAAATTTTACAATTCCGGCTTCGAGGTGCATTCAGTCACCATTACGTCTACCTGTGTGCCAAATTTCATGGCTGTAAGTGCGATAGATTCGTCTGGACATCGCAGACACATCCACACACGCACACAAACATTGCCTTTTATAAATATAGATTAAAATTCGTCTGTATTCAGTATTATAGAATTTTATCTAAGAAATATTTTTTTCTGAAATAAAGCCCAGTGCTGTCAGTTGGTAAAAAACTGCTCTTTAGCCATACAAACCACGCTTAAAACAAAATAGGATTTTTTAAAGTAATGTTTTATTCAAGAAATGAAAGTCAAAAAACACGTTAAAATTAATTTTTAAGAAATAGGGCTTTTAAGGGTTAACCCAAGGTTACTTGAGAGTATAAGGTTAGGCTCACAGAGAGCGGATGCGTTGATGACGTCGCATTGGGAGCACAGCGCTTAGTCCGAATGATATGTAACAGAATAAATATTGTTGCAAAAGGTCTCTCTGTGGTGTATGGTGTAAACAGTCCAACACGCAGGATATATCGAGAAAAGGGTTGCATTTTCGGGAATCATCTATTTGTCGCCAAGGTTTGCCAAATTTGTCGCCAAATCGCCAAACTGGTCGCCTAGGTCAGGGTGCCATAACTGTCGCTGAGGTCACTCCATGCTTCACCTTGTAAAACTCTCTTCCCAACCATAAGACTCGCATTGCTGGGAAGCGACTTTCCATGTTTGTAACAATATCATGTTTGAGAGCTCTTTTAGCGACAGAAATTTTTTTTCCAAGCCTGTCTTTTTGTGGAAACGTTGTTAAAGAGTCACATCTGACGAAAGATCCAAAATTTGGAGTTTTTAGTCGAAAATTTTAATAAAACTCAGTGATCTTTCTGATATAGTCTCTATACAAGAAATAAGGAGGTAGTTACGTCAATGACCCCGACTTTAATTTTTAAAAACAGCTATAGCTGAGACAAGGGAGAATTTGTAAGGAACTGAAGGGTTAAGAATAATTTTACTTGTGATTATAAAATACACATTCGTTAAAATAATAGTGTTTCACAAACTTCATGTAATAAAAAACAAAATCAAATGTCTTTGAAAAATTTCACAAAACTAATTTGTAATTTGGAATAAATATGAACAAAATTAACGTATTTTTTCATAATTCCTTTTATAGCACAGTTAATTGAATTATACACATATATATTCACCCTTAATATATATATCACATTTTCACACACTGAATAATATGTATATATTATATAAATCTCTCGAGGAATATAATAATCAACATTTGCTATATTAAGAATAAACGGTTGCCTAATTGCTAATATTATGTTTTAAACAGAATAAACAATAACAAAACTTATATAAATACCTTTGATTATAATATCTCCGCTTCCATAGCGATCTCTTAAATATTTTCCAGAGCTCATTTTCGTACAATACGAGAAATCAGTACGTAGAACTTCTTAGAAGATAATTTCTACTCTAGTTTAGAGTATTCCTCTGTATCTGATCAACGTTTTGACTCATTAGTTTATTTGATGATAAAAATAATGTTGGAACAGCTTTAGATTTCAGAACTATTATTACTAATCGCTCTCGATGAAGAGCTGAGCGAAAATTCAAAAATTCGCATCGTTAAAGAGATCTTTTCTGTAATCCAAATTTTTATAACTTCAGGATCTTTCGGAAATGAGTGAAAGTAAACGTTTTATTCGGACCGCCTTTCGAATTTTTTGAATGCATAGAACATCCGACAACCACACAACCAGGCATTGCATTAGGTTTAAAATCTTTCAGTATAACATTTGCTCTGAAAAGAGCCGTTTTACAATCTTCAGCTTACGAACCAGAAGAAAACTCAAAAACATTTCTTTAGCAATTGCAATCAAGCGACCTGCTCAGCTTTGAATCACACGAGAAGTATTTATAATAAAACTAAATTTCCCGCCTTTTAGTTTGGAATGCGAGGATAGAAAACAAGCAAAACAGAAACTCGACTCCAGACTAGATATAAATAAGCCCAAAAGATCATATTATTTATTTTCATTTATAGAAACAAAAAATAGCGTTCTCAAAAAGCTAATCGATTAATTACAGTTGCTCTCTCTCTCTCTCTCTCTTACAACAGAAAAAGAACATGGAATCATAAAAAATAATAATACCTAACGTAGAATTTATAAGCAATAAAAAATTGTGTTGGGATGTAAAATGATGAATATACAATAGCCAAACGTTAGTCGGTATTTTTACTCGTTCTTACAGATATAATAACGTTATTTCTTCAATTCGAAACCATATGGAATAGTGGAGAATTTCTGAATATGCTCCCAACCAGACGTCATGCGCGGAAGACCTTCTGCGCATCGCGTTTGTGGACCCTCCCTGGTCTGTACCTATCCTAGCCTTCAGTTCTTCAACGTCAGTAAATCCGACTCTAACCTGGATATAGCCCCATTAGTTTAGTTTAGATAGTTTTTTTTATGTAATATAACAGAAATTTCTATTGCAGCCAAAAAACTATTCAGCTGGGCATTCATCTGTACTCCATCCCACTTCATTTGTCCCCAAACTGGTTTTTTCCATCCATTCCAGTCGAAAAAAATACGTACGTCATTCACCGGAGGCTCCAAAATGCACTACCTTCGCTCTTGAGTAACCCCTATTTCGCCTCCCCCACACGGCGGATTTTTGATTTTCTAGTCTCGTAACGAGGTCTGGATTTAGGAAGATCCTTTGATGTGCCGCTACCCTCTAATAGAGGCGCCAAATTGGAATCGGCACAAGAGAGTGTTGGATTTTGAGTTCGTTGGAATTCTAGCTTTGCCATTCCGCTGTGCCAATTTCCAACGGTTTTTAAAACTGGCGTTTGCTTTTTTCCTCCAGTGTTCCAAAAATTCCATTTTGGAAGGCATGTGAATGACCTGCTTTAAATGTGAACTATCCAATAGCAACAAAATTACATTATTACATACAACGGTTATTTTGTAATCATGCAAAACTGTGTGCTCATCCTGTATTTTCCCCCCATTATCGAATTTAAGGTGATATCATGTTCAATACGTGGATTCAAGGAAAAATTGAAACAGAATTCGGCAAATTTTCATTATGAAAATATTCGCAATCAGATCATTCAGGACCAGCATAGAAAAGTTTCAGCTCTTCAATAACAACTCAAACCAGCGATTGCGAGTGGCTGCATTTGCCGGCGAATGTGTGTTTCTACGCGTCTTTAGGATACAAAAAAGCACTGTGAAATTGCACAAAGTTTGTTTTTAATATAGAGTTTTAGGTTAGACCCGAGAACACGGTATTGCTGCCAAACTTGTTTTTTTTTCTACCGAAACTCGACAAATTTGGTATTAGATTTAATATAAGATCTGACGGTTAAAATCTATCATAACTGTTAGCAGAAGTGTCGCGAACTTGGAGAAAGAACAACCATGTATTAAAACAAAAGAGAGTTTTATTGCAGAAAATATTGATTGTTTCTTTAAAAATTGAATTCGATTCAAATTCATCGCTTATATTTCTAACTAAGTTAGAAAACAATCGTTGATGACCGTTCACCTGATTCATATTCAGGAACAATTTAACTACTCGCTGTGACTCCAAAGAGTCTCTTTCCGAAGTTCTGTATGCACTAACCCTCACTTCAGATATCAGATACGCAATCTAGATCATGATAGTAAACTCATTCTCCTGAAATGTGACCGATGGAAAACTCGTAGAGAGAATGTCTGGAAGAAGCTTCGGACTGATTATCAGACATCTCCGTCTTACAAGGACTTTCTCCAGAAGATCACTAGGAATCAACAGCATTTACGAGCCTTTCTTCAAGCTCTTGAAATATTTCAGTATTCCTTAACTGCAACTGTTTGGAAGCAGTCAAAAACAGGCCTTTGTAGCTAAAATTCTCAAGCACAAGCGTTTGAAAAAAGGCTTTCCCAATTAAATTGTCATTGATTGAAGAAGAGGATTCCACGACTGCCACTATGTTTAGCGACAGTTTATTAATCAGTTACGTGATAATTCATTATTAGACGAAAATCAATAGTCAAAAATCTACTTCCCGGTACCCTACCACCGCGAAGAATACTGTGGAGTTCGCCGTCAATGTGGTAACCCGAACGATCAACCCGGATGTTAACACTGGCAGTCATCTTGTCTTGCCATTTAGTAGTCGCACTAGAAAGTAGATCTCAATCAGCCAACTCAATTGCAGGATGAGAATACATCCCAATAGCGATTTTAACTATCCATGTTGCCAATATAAATAACAAAAACGTCTTATGAATTATTCAAAACTTCAATATTACAGACTTGGTCGACTAAACAAGAAATTCTCCTTTCACGGGAATATCCGCCTTTCCACTCATAGTTTCACGTGACAATTTATCATATTTGAATTTAAAGCTTCAAATATTTTTTTACTCCTTAGGCAACACACACCAATGATTCTTTTATTTTAATCAATCGTATAGCTGTGTTCTACATATTAAGTTGAGCTCTTTCGGTTAGAAAAATAGTAATAATTCAAGAAAAATATGGTAAATGAGGAAGCTTTTATCTTCATTGAATTGATGATTTGATTATTAATCGTATTTCTTCAAATGAAAATTTATGCGTTCCTTTTCATAGGCAAATCAAGAAGATCTTCAGGAAGATGAATATGGTCCTCTGAGAGAAGAATTTCACCAACTCATTGTGCCTCTGATACGCAACTGTTGGCAAGACAAACCAACGGATGTTACACTGTATTGCGCAAGGTATTTTCAGGCCCTGGTAGAGGAAAGACAAAGAAGCAGCATTTCAGGTCTGTTAAAATTCAAATTATTCCTCTGACATGACAGTTTCTGTATTCATATATTCTTTATTCATATATTCATATCTTCTTTATTCAAATGATTGAATGTTCTAAAATCTGTTAATAGCTATTTATTTTTTTAAAGTTGAATTGTTATATTTGCATATTTACTTGCCCTTATTTTTAATTCTTTTTTTAAATTTATTATTATTTTAATTTATTCATTTACTTATATTGTCATTTTTCTTATGTTTATGTTCTGCATGTATTCATATTGCCATTATTGATTGTCATATTTCTTATACGTATTTATTATTTTGTATTGTTATATTGTCAACAGTAATTCCACATGCTTAGACTGGGTGGAATTTTTATTTACGTATGTATAACATGACAGTTTACTGTGTCCATCTTTTCCATGTTTTTGGTATGCCGCCATTTTGTTGTTTGTTTAAAAATTTTGGTATGACTTGCCATCTGTTAGCACGAGACCAATGTTAATTGAGGTCAATTGGCGGTTGAAATCTAGAAGTTGGTACGCACTTTTAAAATGCCGCCATATCGCCAATGCAAAACCTTGACCGTCACACTTAACTGGCGCCAAATCACCAAAGCTATTGCATGTAATACTTGCATTAGCTTTGGCGACTTGGCGGCATTTTAAGAGTGTGTTCCAACTTCTAGATTTCAACCATTAATTTCTCAGTACAGCTTTGATATCACTGGCGTAATTTTGTTTTGGTGACTTTTTACAACAGCTTCAATATAGGACTCTATTGGCGATATTTTGTTTTGGCGAATCAGCGATATAATGTTCTGTTAGGCAACAAAAAGTCGCCAATACAAGATTATCGCCAGTGATGCTGTATATCAAAGTTGTTCCAATTTCTCTTATGTTAATCATTTTGTTAAATGTTTTTTTATAGAACAACTTTATTTAAATTATTGTTAAATTGACTGTTTAACTGAGGATTGTTATACTTTATGTACCTTGAACCGTTTGTCCTCTAAGTAACCTGTGAAGTCCTATATTGGGTGGACTGCTTCGCAGCACATGGCTTCGGCTAGTTGTGGTGTCTGCATTGATGCATGCTATACCTCTGGTACTAGGGATTGCAATCCGGCACCAATTTCAATCCGGTCGGATCCGGCCGGACTCCCATCGATCCGACTAGATCCGACGGGATCCGGCCGGATTGGACACATCAAAACTATTTTGCCCTTTCATTCCAAAATCAACTGTATAAAAGATGATAAAGTGAGTGTATTACAAAGTTTATAAAAAAAAATGTTTATTTCTTATGAAATCAACTTTATTTACACTGTTATAATTAATCAACATTTACGTAGCCATCAACAATATTGTTGAGTGGTCAAATAAAAGCGGGTTTACTATTTCTGCACAAAAAACAATAGGCATACACTTTTGCAAACGGCCACTTCATCCTGATCCAGAATTGTTTTTGAGTGGTGTCCCCATTCGTTTACAAGATAACTATAAATTTTTGGATATAGTATTTGATAAACGTTTGACTTTCCTTCCGCACATTGCCAGCTTACGGAAGAGATGTCTTCGATCATTAAATATTTTAAGAACTCTATCCAATACTTCCTGGGGAGCAGACCGTTCATGTTTGCTTCGTGTTTATCGAAGCATCATCCGGTCTATGATAGACTATGGAAGTGTCGTATATGGCTCTGCTCGACCTTCTTACTTGAAACGCCTTGATTATGTTCATCATCAAGCTCTAAGGCTGTCTTTAGGAGCCTTCCGAACATCTCCTATACCTAGTTTATATGCGGAGGCTTTTGAACCATCATTATCATCTAGAAGAGATAAATTGTCTCTTTCTTATTACTTTCGGATTCTGTCAAACGACAAGCATCCTTTACGTGGGACATTATTAAATGGCAATAATAATTGCCTCTTCAATGCCCGCCCCTCATGCATCCCTCATTTTGGACTGCGTATGCGTAATATACTTCCAGACACTTTTCATGGTGTAAAGGTTCACACAACTGATTTTTGTGGCCATCCTCCATGGATGGAGAACAGCATTTCTTACATTAACCCTTTTGGAAATTTTACCAAGTCAGACTCCAACAACTCAGTTTTAATTTCACTTTTTAATCAACATCGACAATTTTATCAGTCTTATCAACCAGTTTTTACGGATGGTTCCAAATCCTTGAACCATGTTGGCTGCGCATTTTTTACTAATGGTCACATCATCAGTTATAAACTACACTCTTTTACTTCTGTATTCTCTTCAGAAATTACGGCTGTTTATTTTGCACTCAAGTACATTGATGAGCACGAAATTAGAAAATCCATTTTATACACTGATTCTATGAGTCTTCTGGAATCTTTACGTAGCTCCTCAACTCGTAATCCACTCATTAAAGAAGTTCAAGACTTCTATAGGCATTTACTTTCAAAAGGGGCTCGGATTCTATTTTCATGGGTTCCCTCCCATGTTGGCATTACCGGAAATGAATTGGCAGACAAATCTGCAAAGTCGGCTACAGAATTCTTGACACGACCAATTGTTTATGCTGATGTGCGATCTGCCGTCAATCAGTGGTGCCATTGTCAGTGGCAAGAAAAATGGAATATGGAAACAAATAACAAGCTCCATGTCATTAAACCGGTTCTCTCGTATTGGGTTACGAAACTTAACAGACGCTGTGACGTCGTGTTAACTAGACTTCGTATTGGGCATACACGACTGACACATAAATATTTGCTCTTTGCGGAGTCTCCTCCAACATGTAGCCATTGTGGTGACATACTAACTGTCAAACACATCTTAACAGACTGTGTGGCTGTTGATAGACGTCGGTTGAGGTACTTTTGCTCAAGCAGTTTCGACTTGTCATTTTTATTGGGACAAATTCCACATTTTAACCTCTTCATGTACTTGAAGGACATTGGTGTTTTCCATGATATTTAGTTTTATCTTTGATCTGATCTCTTTTAAATGTCTTGTTTTAGTAACTTTGTACTGTCGGTTCATTCATCTCACTTTTTTACTTGGATTTTAACTAACGATTCCTTTAAGCACTTATTTTCTGTACAGATTCTTGGTTTTCGGCGCAGCTTATCCCATTTGAGGATCTTGTGCCAGAGAAAGTCAAATCAAATCAAATCAACATTTACGTATGAATCAACAATAAAAACTTAGTACAGTGTAACTAGTTAAATTGTAATTGTTATATTAGTTTAGTAATAATTAGATAATGACAGGCGGTTAAGTTCAGTCTCACTTACTAGATTTCACATATGACATCAATGATAACTTGTAATGTAACTTATATTATGTAAGTAACTTATATTAAAAATAACTAAATCAAGCTTATCAATTGCGATCACAATAATTAGGTATTTTAGACACGCCAAGCAGTCTCATTCTTATAATTATGACAGTCATCATGAATCTGTTAAATCAATGGCCCAATAATACAATAACGAGTTTAAAACTTCTTCGTATTTTTTAATATACTTACTTTTATTATTTTAAGTAAAACAATTAAAAAACTCACTTTGGTTTTGAAAAAATTATCGTAGGAAACAAAAAGTGTTAATTGTGTCATCTGTCAATCGACTTCTTACAGAGCTACAAATATAACCAGCGGCCTAGAAAGCCCTTGCTGCTTCTACACTTGTCGGTTTTATTGTCAACAAATACTCATGAATAGAGGACAAGTATTTTCCTCAAACTCCTTCACTTTCACATGCAGTCATTTCCTTTCTTAATGTTTTCTCATAATCTTTCTCCTTTTTTTTGGTATTTATGCTCCAGGTTTGCATATCTTGCTGGATTTGCATCTGTAATCCTTTCTGTAATGTGCAATCACTTTTCAATGACGATGAATCTGAGTTATTTTCTACTGTATTATCTACGTTTTCTTTAAAGCTATCATTTTGAACAACTCTTTCTAAGATATTTTTTATTTCTAGTCTTGCAACTTTTTTTTTCGGCATAGTAAATGTATCATCAGTTCGTCTTGTATCATCATCATATTTTTTTTATTCTGTAAATATATTAATATTCTTGTTTTCATTTTTAATTGGTTTCAAAAGTGGCATGTTTGTTTTAGACTAGTACCTGCAATGCAACACAAATAGGTACATACTTACAATTTAAAACGTTATTTCGGTCACTATGTAAGAAGAAAGTCGTATTATAAAGAAAAATCAGAAATATGGATCGTTACTCAAATCATTTCTAAGTCTAATTATCTATTTAAATCATTCTCGTACTCGTAAATGCAACATAAACATAATTCATCTATCAATTGAACAATAAGAATGTCTATATGTGAAGCGGGTAAGTCAGCGTCGAACGACTCGTACACACCACGCATCTCAGTACCTACTCTTGCAACAACGCGAGTATTTTTTCAAGAAATCGGCTTCAAGTATTTTTTTTAATTTACCGGATCCGGTAGACGTCTGATGATGCCGGATCCGCCGGATTACCGGATCCGGTTTTCCGGATTGCAATCCCTATCTGGTACTACGGTGAAGTTTATATCACGATTTTGGTAAGACTTAGTACACAGCGCGGTCTCGTCGCCAAGCTAACCATAATCGCGCTAACCGTTAAAAAGCGTAAAGGAAAAATGTTTAAAAATTAGCACATTTGGCGAAAATCGCCAAAAAGAAATTCAATTTTGGTGGCTGCACGTTATTCCTAAGTCTAGCCACATTTTTTGCGTAGTGACAAATGTTCTTATTTTTAGAATTTAATATTTTAAATTCCTGTTTCTCTTTTAAGAAAATGTCCCAAGACCTGTCAACTGTCTTAAGAGTTTGGCGACAGTACCGTATTCTTAAATACAATCAGTGTGGATTAGATTAGTAGACACCTTAGATTTATAGAAAGCAAGATAATTTCTTGTTTGGAACAGTTTTGATATACGGAATCACTGGCGATAATCTTGTATTGACGACTTTTGTCGCCTAACCGAACATCGTCTCGTTAAATCGAAAAAATAAAATATTGCCAATGTGGTCCTATATTGAAGCTGTTGAAAAAGTCGCCGAAACAAAATTATCGCCACTTATGGCGTATAGCAAAGCCGTACCTCTGATTTTTTCAATGATTTAAAATAAGAGTCGTGATATAGTCCATACATTATATATTCCGTACATAACAAGCATACAACACTTCCAAGGTATTTAATACTTTGCGTAGTGGTAAATGCAATATACTTGACTGAATACTTCAATAATTCGGTGAACCGGACCCTGGATCTGGCAAATCCTAACGATTGCTCGCCAAATCTTAAAGCCAACATTTAAACTGGGAGACAGCTAGACTCCGCTAACATAATAATTATAGTATAGTATAATTCCGTTAGCGGGCAAGGAGACAAAAACCTGCCAAATCATAGCGATAACTCGCCAAATCTCAGCGCCAACATTCAAACTAGGCGACGACAAGACTTCGCTAACGTAATAGTTACAATTCCGTTAGCGGACAAGGAGGTAAAAACATGCCAAATCATAGCGATAACTCGCCAAATCTCAGTCCGAACATTCAAACTTTGCGACGACAAAACTTCACTAATAGTCCAGTCAACGAAGACCAAAAATCGACGAATAGAAAAAAAAATGGTGTAGTTTTGAAATTTGGCACAGTTGTTGGGGATAGTGTCCTAAACAACATACTAAAAGTATGTTCGTACAGGGGGGTTTAAAGGAGGCTTTTTCAGTTTTTCTTAAATATCTCGAAAACTATGTGGTCTAGAGAAAAAATCTCAGTTACAAAAATAAACTACATTAAATTCCCTACAAGAAAAGACCTGCATCTTTATTTTAGCATCAATAGTTGATATAGGGAGTTGAAAAAGTAAGAATTTTTGAAATTCCTTATTGTAATGGTAAAATCAATAAAAAATGCCGAAGTAACAACCTCCATAAGCACCGCATGCATATATAATAATTTTATAAAGGCAGTATTGTATGTGGTGAGAACAGTGGTAGTGTGGGGGTGGGGGGGAGCACAAATATATTTGATGAATAGTCGTGATCCCTTCCTCCCCTCAATCCGCTTCTCTCCATAAGATCAATTCTGGTCGAGTCAACGAAGGGAAAATAGAAAAAATAAATGGTGTAGTTTTGAGATTTGGCACAGTTGTAGGGAATAGTCCTCTAAACAACATACTAAAAGTCCCCGACCGTGGGGGTTACTCCGGGGGTACAGGGGGGGTTAAAGGGAGGCTTTTTCAGTTTTTCTTAAATATCTCGAAAACTGGGTTCTAGCGAAAAATACTCAATTACAAAAATAAAGTACATTAAATTCCCTACAAAAAAGCCCTACATCTTTATTTTAGCATCGATAGTTTAGAATATATGGGTAGTTGAAAAAGTGAGTATTTCTGAAATTCCTTATTGAAGTGGTAAAATGAATAAAAAATGTCGAAGTAACAACCATCAGAAGCACCTCATGCCTATATAATAATTTTATAAAGGTAGTATTGTATGTGTTGAGAATAGTGGTGGTGTCGGGGCGGGCGGGGGGGCACAAATATATTTGATGAACAGTCGTCATCACTTCCTCCCCTCACATCCGTTCCCCTCCACAAGATCATTTCTACTCAGTCGCTTGGTTCTGTAAACGCTCCAAATGAGTATATTAAGACAATATAATCTAAATATACATAAATATGATGAATTTAACATAAAAGCTCGCAACATTCATTTTTTCCACATTCACAACATATGTTTTTCAACACCTAGTCAACATATCACTCACTGTAAAATGTGTTGGGGAATTCCAGATTTTACTAGAATGGGCGAATACTGGAATAACAGTTTTAGTAGAACAAACGAATACAGACGTTTCCTGTGTGTGTTAGTACTCGTGCGTTATATTAACATTATTTATAGATTCACAGTATGATGCAATGGCTGAAAAGTGTTCATTATGTGAAGATTATGTTGTGACTGATAAGTGTGGTGTAGGTGAAAAAGGAATAGATGGGTTGATTAAGGCAAGTATTGCAAGAAAAGATGGGAAGCATGAACTATTCAGAGGACAGAAAAAGATTGTTCTTCATGCTTCTTAAAGGAAAAAATACACGAGACCTCAATCAATTACAAGAATCTTGAAAATAGCTGTTTTAGATGGACAGCCTTTAACATCAAGTTCTACCCCTGTTTGCGTTCATCCCAACTTGAATTTCATTTTAAAAGTAAGTGCTTATGTGCTGTCATGGTATCTGTACTAATGGTGCACTTCTAGAAGACGAGTTCGAACTCGATCGAGCAGTAGAAGAATCGAATGAAATTTAATTACGAACAAGTGTCAAAAGTGTTTATGCATATTTTTATGTAAGTATGTATAATTATATATATATATATATATAATATTATGTTATAGATATAATGTTATAATAGATAGCCGCCAATTTTAAATAAAAACTTTCTTTCTTAAAAATGAAGCTAGCTTTTTCAACCACTTATTGTAATTCTCTCTATATATTCTAAGCCATTCATCCTAAGAAAAAATGAAGGACTGTTTTTGTAGGGAATTTAATGTAGTTTATTTTTGTAATTGAGATTTTTTCTCTATAACCCATAGTTTTCGAAATATTTATGAAAAACAGAAAAAGCCCCCTTTTAAACCCCCTGTACCCCCCCGCGTAACCCCCACGATCAGGGACTTTTAGTATGTTGTTTAGGGCACTAATCCCTACAACTGTGCCAAATTTCAAAACTACACCATTTTTCCCCCTATTTTTCCTTCGTTGCCTGAACTATAAGGTAATAGTTACAATATGTAGAACAATTCCGTTAGCGGACAAGGAGACAAAAACCTTCCAAATCTTAGCGATTACTCGCCAAATCTTAGCGCCAACGTAAAGGCGCTAACATTAATCTTCGCAATTCTTTGCTGAGGCAACAAAAATTATCGTCAGCTTTCAGGCTTAGCGACGGCTGTAGTCTTTATTAAAGTAATTGTACCGAATGTATCGATTGTTTTCTTCCTATTAGTCATCGACAACTCAAGCTCACAACAAGGTAAAAGCTACGAGGAACTGCATTTTCGGAGAATGACGTCATTTAATAACAAATGTAACAACTGGTGTATTTCTTAAGCTGTACATTCACGCCATCTCCACGCCAAAACCGGTCATCAGTCTGAACCAGCGGGAATGGTCTTCCTGAAACTTTCTCGTATCCACCCAAACGCGGGTGGAGAAAAAATACACAGAGCGGCAGTAAAATGGACGATTCCCTAACACAGGTGGGGAAAAACTCGCGCCGTTTTATGCGTTGTAGAATGGTGAAGAAACCGAATATGCAATTTGAACGCAATTTCTTCAACCGACTGAAACCAAAATTGAACACAGATCTACAAGTAAAATAAGAAGACTACATATCAATTTTTATTCATCTAAGCCATAGGGTTTAGGAGTTATCATGTTCACAAGTATGCGATTATACAGACTCACAGACTGTCGACCCTTTGACGGATTTGGTCCATAATTTGATACGGACCTATTTCCTGGTGATAAAACTGTCTATCAAATTTTATCTATCTAGCTATTTAAGTTTTTGAGTTATCGTGTTCAGATGAACACGGACAGATAGACAGGCAGACTTTCAGTGGACGGATTTCGTCCAAAATGTGACACAAACCTACAAATTATGTTTAAAGACCATATACCAAATTTCATCCCTGTAGCTCTAATAGTTTTCGAGTTATCGTGTACATAGACAGGCAGACATTAATTCTAAAATTGTGTTTTTACTTTCTCGTATACGAAGTATACAAAGAGAAAGTATTGTAATCGTCAAAAAATTCGAACTCGAGATTTTGACGAATCTCCACGTTTTAGACCTCCCTGAGTCCGAAAAACACAATCTTGGAATTATGTCTGTGTGTGTGCGTGTCTCTCTGTCTCTCTCTGTGTGTGTGTGTGTGTGTGTGTGTGTGTCTGTCTGTGAACAAGATAACTCGAAAACTATTAGAGCTACGGGGATGAAATTTGGTATGTGGTCTTTAAACATAATTTGTAGGTTTCTATCAACTTTTGGACAAAATCCGTCAACGGGAAGTCTGTCTGTATGTTCGAGGTCATGCGAGCGCTATAACTCAAAAACTTGAAAAGCCAGATGGATGAAATTTGGTACACAGTTTGATCGTCATGAATGTAGGTCCGTATAAAATGTTGGGCCAAATCCGTCAACGGGCTGACTGTCTGTCGGTCTGTATAATAGCATACTTGTTCAACTCCATGCGCATGCGTAAATGCCTGTGCAAAGAAGGGATACTCCGAAAACTTGGCAGTTTGCCAAAATCAATTCTGGCGGCGAGATTTTGTAAGGAAGCAAACATTTAGGTTGTCTCGTTTTACTTGCGTATTGGAAGCAGTCTCTGCGCATGCGCAAGCTATTCAGCGAGCAAGCAATTCTCCTGTTTTCTTCTCCGGACGCGGAACTTGCATTGCTCGAGTTTGATAAAAAATAAATATTGCGAAGTTTTAATACATACGTATCTTTTTGAATATGATTCTTCACCTCAATATTTTACTATCACTATAATCACCAATGAAAAACCTTCTGATAGTCATTGCATTCTGGGTTACAGTTGGTTCGAACTTTTTATCAACGCAGGGGGTAGGGAAATGACAAATGTTTGAAAAGTATACGAGAAAGTTTAGGGGAGGCCACTCCCGTTGGTTCTGACTCAGGGAGGTCTAAACTGTGGAGATTGGTCAAAATCTCGAGTTGGAATATTTTATAATTACAATACTTTCTCTTTGTATACTTCGTATACGAGAAAGTACAAACTGATCATAGTTGGAGCGATGTGGAACAGAAGTTTGGTGAACCAACCGGTCTGGATATCCATCTCTCATTAGGACTGCCGGGCCATAAATGAACACATGCGGGAGTTGGTACGCATGCGTGTGGGGGTGGAGACTTGGAAGGATCGGAGTGACTGGTAACGGATGGATTTGCGTTGCGTGGTGCGGTCGCGAATGACAGGATTTAAAATGAAATCTTTTTGGCGTGGTCAAGAACGCAATTCGCATGTATATAATTTTATTTGGTGGTAATTTATATAGTCGTTATTTAAATCTGTAGTCGCTTTTGTAACGCTAACCATAACTGACTGTGACTGACTGCAGAACGGAGCC
>BGPR01001819.1:172396-186701 GCA_013235015.1 Araneus ventricosus | reverse complement strand
GTGCCGCCAACACCACCGCAGCTACAGATTTGGCGGTTTTTAAGTGCCGCCAATTTGGCGGTTTTTGTAAACAAGATTGCTCTTTATGGGCGCATTACCGCCAATCTGTAGCCTCGGTGGCGTTGCACGGGCTAAATCGAATAATACCTGAGGTCACATGACACATGCCTAATGTGTGTTATAATATTGTTGAAGTGTGTTGTATTAGTGTTTTCACCTCCTGCTTCAGCTGGGTGTAGATGAGAGGTCCTGTGATAAATTTGGCCATGAATTCTGAAGCAATACGCTCCTCTCCCTGTAGACGGTACAATCTGTGCATCCATTGAAGCACTGGTACGACCTTATGTTATTTTTGAAATGCACTGATAATTCATCGGAGCCATCCATCAATCCTTTCATTTCCACTGGATAAACTGAAGCCTGCTCAATTATATTTCCATTATGACAACAATGAGTGTAAATTCCTCTGGTATTCTTTTCATCCCGGAAATACAACCCTCCGCATTTCAGACAGAGATTATCCATTTCTCCACAGTTGTGTTCTTCAGTTCAGAACAGTTCTAGCTGCATAAAAAGTTTGTATCTGATGGTGATTTTGTCCTTCAATAACATTTAGACGGCGTTCTCTTGCATGTTGTAGCATGGCTGACAATCGGCTATTTCTTTGTTCTTCTGTTTCTTCCACTCTTCTGTCCTGGCCACGTTGTGCCATAGTTGACAATCGGCGGCTTCTTTCTTCTTCAGTTTCAACAACTCTCCTTTCACGTTTTCTAATTGCCTCCCGTCTACTGGCAGCATCCCCTGCAATTCCTCTTTTTCTTTTAGGCATCGGAAAAAGCGAGAAATGAACAAAGCAAAAATAGTAACTTCCAAATATCAGCTTAAAATAGAAGCTTCCACAAATATTTAAACTTGATCAAATCAATGAATAATGATTAAAATCACTAACATAACTAATCTATATCTTTCGGCACATAACTTTACAGAAACAAAACACCCCTTTTGATTTCGTTAAAATGATTTTGTTGGACGTTATATAACGGGATAAAAAAATAATTTATACACTTTCAACAATACATTTTTTTTATTTCTGTCAGCGTCACTTTTTTATTGTAGTTGTAACAATGTTCCTTAAAGTAAACGACTTCAACAATAAAATAAATTTTGAATTGCGCTGTAACAATGAAAAGTATTGTTATAAAGTATCCGAAACAATGAAAAGTATTGTTGTGAATTACTTTTTAATTAATATCTTTTTCACTAATTAAAATTTCGATATTTAAATGGCCGAAATGGATTCCTTGAATTATTCCCCTTCTTTTGGTGCTTTCCGCGCGCTTCTCCGTTCGGCGGTTCGTGAGAAGATAGAAGGACATACATACATACATACATACGTTTGTTTACCTTCGAATTTTAATAGAGTAAACTAGCTGTATGACCCGGCGTTGCACGGGCTAAATCGAATAATACCTGAGGTCACGTGACACATGCCTAATGTCTGTTATAATATTGTTGAAGTGTATTGTATTAGTGTTTTCACCTCCTGCTTCAGCTGGGTGTAGATGAGAGGTCCTGTGATAAATTTGGCCATGAATTCTGGAGCAATACGCTCCTCTCCCTGTAGACGGTACAATCTGTGCACCCATTGAAGCACTGGTACGACCTTATGTTATTTTTGAAATGCACTGATAATTCATCGGACCATCCATCAATCCTTTCATTTCCACTGGATACACTGAAGCCTACTCAATTATATTTCCATTATGACAACAAAGAGTGTAAATTCCTCTGGTATTCTTTTCATCCCGGAAATACAACCCTCCGCATTTCAGACAGAGATTGTCCATTTCTCCACAGTTGTGTTCTTCAGTTCAAAACAGTTCTAGCTGTATAAAAAGTTTGTATCTGATGGTGATTTTGTCCTTCAATAACATTTAGACGGCGTTCTCTTGCATGTTGTAACACGGCTGACAATCGGCTATTTCTTTGTTCGTTTGTTCCTTCGGCTCTTCTCTCCTGGCCACGTTGTGCCATTATTACCAATCGGCTATTTCTTTGTTCTTCTGTTTCTTCGGCTCTTCTCTCCTGCCCACGTTGTGCCATGTCCGACAATCGGCTATTTCTTTGTTCTTCTGTTTCTTCCGCTCTTCTGTCCTGGCCACGTTGTGCCATAGTTGGACAATCGGCGGCTTCTTTCTTCTTCAGTTTCAACAACTCTCCTTTCACGTTTAATAATTGCCTCCCGTCTACTGGCAGCATCCCCTGTAATTCCTATTTTTCTTTTAGGCATCGGAAAAAGCGAGAATTGAACAAACCAAAAATAGTAACTTCTGAATATCAGTTTAAAATAGAAGCTTCCACAAATATTTAAACTTGATCAAATCAATGAATAATGATTAAAATCACTAACATAACTAATCTATATCTTTCGGCACATAACTTTACAGAAACAAAACACGCCTCTAAATTCGTTAAAATGATTCTGTTCACGTGACAAAATATCACGGGACAAAAAAAAAGAATTTATACACTTCCAACAATACATTTTTTTTATTTCTGTCAGCGTCACTTTTTTATTGTTGTTGTAACAATGTTCTTTAAAGTAAACGACTTCAACAATAAAATAAATTTTGAATTGCGCTGTAACAATGAAAAGTATTGTTATAAAGTATCCGAAACAATGAAAAGCATTGTTGTCAATTAGTTTTTAATTAATATCTTTTTCACTAATTAAAATTTCGAAATTTAAATGGCCGAAATGGCTTCCCTGGATTATTCCCCATCTTTTGGTACCTTCCGCGCGCTTCTCCGTTCGGCGGTTCGTGAGAAGATAGAGGGACATACATACATACATACATACATACGTTTGTTTACCTTCGAATTTTAATAGAGTAGACTAGCTGCATGACCCGGCGTTGCACGGGCAATCTTGAATAATGGGATATTCCCGGGCGGAGAGAAGTGAGATCACGTGAGGCCTTCGGATCCATATTTTTTCATATGCCCGGCTCCGTATTTTTTTCAACAAATATTGTCACTTACTTTCTCCTAGAAATGTAAATATTCTTTCACACACAAATCTAGTCTTTTTATTACTAATTTTCATATGCCCGCCTCCGATTTATTTTTTTACATATATTGTCGCTAATGTAAACGTTACGTTCCCCACAAAACGTATTCTCTTTTCTTTGTTCTTCTGTTTCCTCGGCTCTTCTCTCCTGCCCACGTTGTGCCATGTCTGACAATCGGCTATTTCTTTGTTCTTCTGTTTCTTCCACTCTTCTGTCCTGGCCACGTTGTGCCATAGTTGGCAATCGGCGGCTTCTTTCTTCTTCAGTTTCAACAACTCTCCTTTCACGTTTTCTAATTGCCTCCCGTCTACTGGCAACATCCCCTGTAATTCCTCTTTTTCTTTTAGGCATCGAAAAAAGCGAGAATTGAACAAAGCAAAAATAGTAACTTCCAAATATCAGCTTAAAATAGAAGCTTCTACAAATATTTAAACTTGATCAAATCAATGAATAATGATTAAAATCACTAACATAACTAATCTACATCTTTCGGCACATAACTTTACAGAAACAAAACACCCCTTTTAATTTCGTTAAAATGATTTTGTTGGACGTTATATCAAGGGATAAAAAAAAAATTTATACACTTTCAACAATACATTTTTTTAATTCTGTCAACGTCACTTTTTTATTGTTGTTGTAACAATGTTCTTTAAAGTAAACGACTTCAACAATAAAATGTATTTTGAATTGCGCTGCAACAATGAAAAGTATTGTTATAAAGTATCCGAAACAATGAAAAGCATTGTTGTCAATGAGTTTTTAATTAATATCTTTTTCACTAATTAAAATTTCGATATTTAAATGGCCGAAATGGCTTCCCTGGATTATTCCCCATCTTTTGGTACCTTCCGCGCGCTTCTCCATTCAGCGGTTCGTGAGAAGATAGAAGGACATACATACATACATACATACGTTTGTTTACCTTCGAATTTTAATAGAGTAGATTAAGTCAACGTAACAATACAAAAAATTTTTATTATATGGCGAAATTTTCATTTAACTGAATTACGGAGTCGCAAAATTTGAACTGTAACATTAAAATTCATAGGTGACAATATGAGAACTAATTTAGGAATAAGGTTGTAACAACACTACGAAGCTAACAGAGAATACTTTAGACTTTCGGTGCTGCACCCAGTGGCGTAACAAGGGGGAGCAGGTAAGGCACGTGCCCTGGGTGCAATTACAGGGGGGGGGGGCAAATTAAGGAATCAATTGGTTATATTTAAAAGAAAAGGTGGTTTTTTGAAGCTCTTATTTCCAAGTTTCTTAATGATTGAAATGGTTTCAACAAAGTGTGAGAAAATCTTAAGGATACAGCCATTTTTACAACCCGGAAATCTCAAGCTGCGACAAAATAACAAGTAATACTCACAGAGTAAATACTCTAAGGTAATATTATGTTTCAAAGATTTGCTGACCCAAACCCTGTCAATGAAATTAAAAGCTCGTTTAAGGAAGGTTGCTACCCAAATTAGTGTCTCGTTGGGGTTGGAGATACATGAAGATGGTTAGGAATGATTATCTCCCGCAGGGTTTCGATGGTTTTTCACGGTATCCCTGATTCATACTGACAGGATATCATTTCTTCGGAAATTGGTGATAAATGGTTAGCGAAAGTGTCATTCCTATTTTCAATCAGCAAGGAGTGAAGAACGGAAAATATACCTCTATTTTTTTTACTAAGTTTTTTTAGTAATTAATATATGCATAATTTGTATGATGAAAATGCGAGTGTTTATATTAAATTCTATTTCGCAAAACCTAGATGCAGTTGTTATACCAAACGCAAACAAACAAAACAAAAAAATACTCAGAGAGAGAGAAAAGACCCCGTAAAGTTTTGCAGTTGCTGGTAAAAGTTATCAATCCTTATTGACGTTGAAATTAAGATAAATGACAGGGATTTCTTTAATAATTAACGAAAACAAATACATAAAATAGAAATTCAATTTCTGCCGTAATGTGAAGCGTTTTCTTTCCTCGCAGAGTTACGCTATGGTCGCCAATTAATTTTACTGTTAACAAACGCATTAAAATTTGCCTTGACTATCAAATCATTAAACTACTAAACTTAAAATAATTACTTAAATATGTAAATATGGCAACCTTTTTTTGTAATTCTTATGTTTAGTGCAGGCACAAACATATTAGTACTAAAGTACTGTAATTATAAAAACTTTTGCTTCATTAAAAGCCAGAAAAGTTAATTTATAACATTTCGGATACTCTAAAGCCACTAAAAGTTTTCAGAAATAATGCATCGTTTTTTTATGAACACAAATAAAATAATCAAATGTCTTAATAAAATAATAAATGTCTAATAAAATAATGAGGAATTGCAATTTTACATACATGTCATAAATAAATTAATAACGTTGCAATTTTATTTCATGTTTGAATCAGCATTTTTTTCCACCTGCAATAACGTATACCCTAATTTCATGCAATGAATTTCAACTTTGTCGCAAGGTGCTAGATAGATAATTATCAAACTTTATTAGTTGTAAATTGATTAATAGATTTAAAGGTATGTGTGAAATTATATGATGAATTATATTATGAATAATATTACAATAAATATATTTGTCCCTAAGGCATTTGTATGATTTTATTTGTGTTAACAAATAATTTACTTCAACGTTTAAAGCTTTTCCTACTGTCTATGGGAAAAAAGTAATGTATATAATTTTCTCATTTTTATTCGTATGTGTGTGGGTTTTTTTCTCAATTGATTAAGAGATTTGTGCACATTTTATATTATTTTTCAGATATGAGATAAATGAAATGGAAATGTTCATTGAAAATTTAACGACATTGTGTTAAAAAATTTGTAAATCCTATCAACTCAAAAATGTTTTTTGCCACTTTTTTAAAAGTTTATTTGCAAACCCCGGCATAAAGTTTCCAAAAAGAAAATGAGGATCACATTTCAAAAGAAAAAAGAGGGGTCGCAGTTACGGTATTCACCCTCGGCGCCATTTTATGTAGGTACGCCATCGGTATGGTTCATCGGTGCAGCCTGCACCGATGAATGAGTAATAGCTCGTGTTTCTACGCGTCTTGGGTTTACTTTCTATTAGAATTCGCCAACAACCAGATTTTTTTTCCTGCTTTTTTTCTATTAAATTTTTTATAATATTTGTAAGTGATCGCAATATATTACGAATTTATATTTCAGAAAGTTAATATCATTAAATCATTTTAAAAATGTAATTGTACATATGTATATAATAATTTTAATATGTGCTCTATATTGGAGAATTCAATAATTGAATTTGGTTTACTATGCCTAACATGTCGTGTGTATTCGTGTCAGCAGTCACTAAAAAGTAGAAAATAAAATAAATAAATAAAAAAAAATTAAGGTATAAGCTTTTATTCAAAATGCACCTTAAATGAGAAAATACGTTTACACATTATAATTTCGTCAGAATGAACTCAAAAGAAAAAATAATTTTTCTGATTACAATAAAATGCATGGTTCTATATAAAGCGTGGGCGCCTTTACCTTCTAGGAATATTCCATTTGTTTAAGGAAATATACACAAAATATGAGAGTGTTATATAAGGCGCCCACGCTTTTATTCGAACAATGCATTTTATTGTAATCACAAAAATTATTTTCAACTTTTGAGTTCATTTTGATGAGATTATGATGTGTAAAAGTATTTTCTCATTTAAAGTGCATTTTCAATAAAAGCTTATACCTTCATTTTTATTTATTTTATTTCTTATTTATTTCTCGTAAAAAAAAACGCAGTGCCGGAACAGCTTTCCGGTTCCACTACAACCCTGAACAATGTCAATGTAAAAATAGAATAATAATAGTTTGAACTTACTATCACAGAAATGGCTCTTTTTAGACGGTACTTTTCAACGCGGAGCACTAAAACTTATCTCGCAGCTATATACTGCATTTAGTAAATAGAACGACAAAATAGCATTGACGATACAAGGTAGTTTCGTCATTTCAGCTTGCAGGACATTACATTTTACCGTTTATTATTTTTTTTCTGCACTAGTTTCCCATTGCAGACAGAAAACACACGCATGAAAAAAAAATTTTGGAAATAAATTTAGGACAGATATTGCAGATCCACATTTAGTTATTTTATTAATTTTGCATTACTATACGTTTCTTGCAAATTTTTGCTTGGTTTCGTGAAACAGAAAATTTAATGAGAAGAATGAGTCTGTTGAAATTGGCGTATTTGGCGGATATTTTTTTAAAAATTAATGATTTATGTTTCTCACTTCAAGGAAAAGCAGTAACTGTTTTTGATGCTACTGATAAAGTGGAATGTTCAGTGCCAGTTGTGGTAGTCGGTAATGGCTTTCAGAGAAGTAAATCCTCATGAAAAGAGTCCAAATATGGATAGCGCACAATTACCATTAATATTGCCAAACCAGAAACATCGGTTGATTCGTCCATTTGAAGCGAAAATTTAGTGGATTTTATACGAGAAATTAAAGTAGCTTTCACATTCTCTGCTAAGTCCCCGATTCGTCGCGAGATTGTGCCATTTGACAAAGGAATTGTGTCTATCACTTTTACAGCCTTTTCGTCAAGCATTTATTTATTTAAAACCCACACCGGTCCGGCCTACTCGAAAGGGTGTAAGGCCTTTAGCAGACCGGTGGAGACCGGTACTTCCTTCTAAAAAAAACAGTTGGTTTATCCTTGCATGCTGGATGGACCCCCTCAAAATGACGACGCATTTTTGCGGGAAACATTGAACTTTTCGGCAAGACTTTGCCAAAAATTACGCACTGAGGTTTACTATCAGTGGTCTCAGCGAACCCAATATCCAAACAAGAATCACTATACTTTCGTTTTAAAGTTTTTTTTAAATTGTGGAACTTGAGTTCGAGGAAGTAGAGCTATGCAACTTGTTCGATAGTTCAAGATCAAGAAGTTCTGTTGCATCCGAAGTCAATGATTCATCCGAAAAAATAAGCTTGTACAGAAGCAGTAACACCTCTATCTTCTTCCGCAGTGCAATTAGAAAGTAATATGTACATTATCTGTATATAACAACAGCATAAATTCAGAGTAAAGTTTAAATAAGATATTGCATCTAAAAAGATCCATAGAGGGTTTTTTTAAAAAGAAAATACCGTAAAAGTGTAAAACTTTAAAAAAAATTATAATGCAAAATCTTATACGTGAATAGTAACATTTTATTTTTAGGGATTCTAATTTTTCAAGATTTTAAAATATCTTAATGAGTTTAACCATTTTGATGCAGGAAAAAAGAAAAAAAAAAACCAAAACGAGTACATACCACGTCTATTCCAATTGGCTTGGCAGAAGTTTTGATGTTTTTTAAGGACCCGTCTCCAGCCAGCGATCCATTGAAACAAAATTACAGGGGTGAAAATCCTCCGCGGATCCGCGATTTTCCGCTTTTATGTATATTTTGTATTATTTGTAAACTGATATTTATGCAGGACTCTTTTGTGCCTTTTTCTTTTATAAAGCAAAATCTGATTTATATATTTTAGGTTTATTATATGTATTTTAGAAAAATTATTGCCATTATAAAACATTATTTATTAATTGTATCTATTTTAAGAAAGTGAGTAAAAAAACATTGATTTTATAATGTTAAAAATTAGTATTTGTAATTGAAAAAATTCATACATGGCTGTAAGCAAGACTATATTTGTTTCATAATTTTTTTGTGATGAGTAAATCATTCATTAATAAGTGTTTACTTATCTCTTCCTTAATGTATGTCGCTTTTCACGTAAAAATGTAGCTCCTCTCATGAATTTTTTTCTCTTTTTTGTATCTTTGCTGTTTTCACTCCTGAAATTAACAATCTTTTTCATTTTCTCTCGGTTCATGCGGCACCCTTTGTAGAGCTGTTTTGGTTTTCCAAATTGCTTGAAGTGATCCATAACTGTTAGATGACTTGAGTTTCACTTTACAGCAAGCTCTCGAATCGTTGTGAGAGGACCAACACATTCAATTCGTCGTTGTGAACTGCCAGTGGACGTCAGAAGTCTCCTTCATCGTCACGGCTCTCATCTCTATTCCAAAATGCTTGATAATACAGTGTGTCCGAAAAGTCATGGTGCACTTTTGATCGGTCACAGGAAAGCAGCGAAACAAGATAAACAGGTGACATCTTCACCAAATAAAAGGAAAACTCTCCAAGTTTGCATACCTGTTCAGCGCAGTTCGATGTGGGCTCCACTTGTTGCCCTACACACATCTAAACGATAGCCCAGTTCTTCCCATGCACGGGTAAGGACGTCTGGCGTAACAGCGTGAATAATGTCCGTGATTCTCTGTTTTAAATGATTAATGTCGTTGATACGTTCACTCTACATATGTTACTTCACATAACCCCACAAGTAAAAGTCTAATGGCGTTTTGTCCGGGGATCGTGGTGGCCATGCCATGACAGCACCCCTGCCTATCCACCGCTGGGGAAATATGGTATCCTGAAACTCACGAATAATGTTGCCGTAGTGTGGAGGAGCGCTGTCCTGTTGACAGATGACACCTTCTGGAAATTGTAGAACTGCATACAATTTCAACATGTCAAGGTAGATGTTTGACGTCACAGTCGACTCCGCAAGGTGCTTGGTGTTGCGTCATCACCTGCGCGCGCACACCGTTGCACTACAGACACTCTTTGGAATACTGTCCAGTGTAGCGGAAGTTTCAACCTTTCATTTCGTTTCTGTTCGCCACAACAAGCGTTCATAACTGCACCTTGACTTTAAGGACACACTGTACTTGTTGCATCATAAGGTTATTTGTGGTACGCTGTTCGAATGCGCTGTTGATGTTATGACTCGCCTCTGCTAATTTATGGCCTAGTTTGAACTCGTACGAGAATGTCGCTCTCAAACATTTCTTTTTTATCGCGAATTCCTCAAATAATAACGGACAAAAAGCAATAAAATAAAACCAATGGCAGGGAAATATAGAGAAAACAGGGTGCGTAGCGTCATGAAAAGTGCTTAAAAAGTGCTTAAATTTCAAAACCATTTTTAAGCACCTTAAAAGTGCTTAATTTTGAAAAAACGGTCCTTAAAAAGTGCTTAATTTTCTCGAGAAGTGCAAAGAAAAAATTCTTTTTTTGTTTGTTTCCCCAGACGTTGAATACGATATCAAAAACATAGTCATAAAGCTTTGTTTACCGGTATCTAGAAGGAAAACCGGCGAAAGGGAAGGAATCCTGGATGAGATAGATCCAGGGGTGTCAAAACATGTTAAGATAATGCTTATAGTCCAGTCAACGGAGGCCCAAAATGGGGATGAAAAAACATTAAATCATATAATTTTGAAAATTGGTACACATGTTCGTGAGGGACTCTCCTAATGAACATACTAAAAGTTCCTGGTCCTGGGGGGGGGGCTCGCTCCACCGTATTGGATTTCGACCCCCTTCTTCAGTTTTTCTTGAATATCTCGAAAACTCTTCAGTTTTCAAATTACAATTGATTTAGCAAATTAAAGAGCGTGAAATTCCCTATGAATACATGCATTTATTATTGTTCTACCTATAATAATTTCAGAGATAATGGATCTCAAAGTTTGCCGCCATCTTCAATTTCATCTCCCTTTTTTCGTCTTTTTTTGAATTTCTCAAAAACTATTCAATTTTCAATTACATGTAATACTACAAATTAATGATCGTAAAATTCCCTTCAAATACATGCTTTTAATTTTCTTTTAGTTTTAATAGTTTCCGAGATATTTAAGAAAAACTTTAAAAGGGGGATGAAATCCAAAGACGGTAACAAACTTTGAAGTCCGTTATCTCGGCAACTATTAAAACTAGAACAAAAATAAAAGCACTCTTTTGTAGGGAATTTTACGTTCTTTAATTTGTTGTATCACGTGTGATTTGAAAACTAAATAATTTTCGAGATATTCAAGAAAAACTGAGAAAATGGGGATAAAATCCAAGATGGTGGCAAACTTTGAGACCTATTATCTCGGAAACCATTAAAGCTAGAAGAAAAATAAAAGCATATTTTTGTAGGGAATTTTACGCTCTTTAATTCGTTAAATCACTCAGGGCCAGGGACTTTTGTACGTTCATCAAAAGACCATCACGAGCATGTGTACCAATTTTCAAAACTATATGATTTAATTTTTTTTTTCAAACCCTTTATTAATGAACTTTTTTTATGCTCCCTTTTACTTCAACAATGGGTAGAGCCGTATATTGAAATACTGGAATAATTATCCCGAAGGGGCAAATAAAATAGTAATTTGTTAATTTCAAGAAATGTTGAAAAGGGTAACAGATTTTTATTGTTAATCTTATAAAAGTTGATTTAATTTTTGATAATGACAATTTGCATTATTTTTAATTTTTTTGTAAAATCAAATATACATCCTTTATTTTACAATAGAAGACGTTGTGCAAATATAGAAATAAATATTAAAATATATATATTTTTAAATTTTCAATAAAAACTATGCATTATTATAAAACAGAAATCATTATATGCTTAGAAAATGCGTGTGTCGATGTATGCATGCATGCATGTACAAAGGTGCTTAATTTTTTTGACTAAGGTGCTTAAAAAGTCCTTAAAAGTGCTTAATTTTTTCTGCAGTTTCTCACTACGCACCCTGGAAAACTCTGTACTTCAAAATGCTATACAACATGATATAATAAAATAGATATTTATTCCCAATACTTAACATGGAATATTCTGGAAAATAAATTCACAATCTCTTAATCTTTACTTAAAATCCCACTTTTCACAGGGCTGGCGGTAACTACTTTGCAAACATATCACGCCAAATTTTTATGTCGGATCCGGTCTTAGGGCAATTTTCGTAAAACGATTTTCTACATCGAAGAAGGTTGTAAGGTAATAATCGATGGACAACTTTCTACTCTCAGCTTTTTCGCCGGGAATATAATTTCAATTGAATCTTTCATCATTTTATATTCATTGTTCCCTTAACAACGTAAGCAGATTGTAGTATATATTTAACTCATGTTCTATTAGTGCCCTTGCACCTGTTCTATTCATTATCTACATAAATTTCCCTAATGGCGTCAAATAACTGACCACGTCATACAACATCTAATTGAAAGTTTTCAGCTCCATCTTCACTTTCTTATTCCTCTTGCAAAATATGCATTTGATTTCAACCATAAAATGACCCAACACATTTCATGGCCAGCGGCATGTTTGCTGAATTAAAACATGCTGCAAAAAGAATTAAAACATATCAACCATAATCATTCAGCTTACTGGATATATTTATTCACATACCTAATATCTCAGAGAGCTTGGTTTACAGATTCCAACACGTAATTGCAAATTGCCGGCGCCATCTTCACTTGAAAATATGCATTTGATTTCAACCATAAAATGGCCCAACACATTTCATGGTCCATGAAATGTGTTGGGCCAAGGCACTAATAGAATGTTTGCTGAATTAAAACATGCTGAAAAAAGAATAAAAATTAGCAACCATAATCATTCAGCCACTGAATATATTTCTTTATATACCTAATATCTCAGAGAGCTTGGTTTACAGATTGCACAAAAATATTGATGAAATAAAAAATGACAGTGGCGTGGGTCCGGAGTTGCTCGGGCTTTCTCGAAAGAGCGGTTCAAACATTCCGTCTGCGAAAACACGTTGAAATCGACTTATTTTAAAAAAACTAAAAATAAAGAAAAATTGTTATTTTTTTTAAAAAATCCTGGCAAAATGAATCGTCTATCCGATTCCGCAACTATTTTTTGTCTGACTTTAGTACGAAGAGAAGGAAAGAACTGACGTTGCTCGGGATCCATATTTTTCATATGCCCGCCTCCAAATTATTTTTCTACAAATATATTGTCTTCTCTTTCTAGAACTATCTCCTTTGAATCCTATATTGTTGATTCAAAGCTTTCAAATTAAGCCTATTTATTGCTTTAAAACAGTATGTTTTGAAAGAAAACACGAGAAGTTCGGAAAAAGAAATTTTCTTTTAAACAATAAACCGTATAATAAATAACACAACTTTAAAATGAACAATTATACTTCAAAGTTTATGAATTTAAACATGGTATTAAAACCAACTCTGACTCCAGCATTATTTTTTAACCGACTCTTACTCCTCCAAAAAGAACCACTCCTCTATTCTCCATCCCTGATGTAATTAAACATATGTAACTACCATTTATTCGAACTGAAGTATATACGCGTGAAGCAAGATGCACTGCAGACATGAAATCTCACAGTAAAGCCTCACGGAAAACAACATTTTTTGTAATAACCCTATTTGAGCGAATTAATTTTCCCTGTTTCTTTGCATCAATTACCGAAACCCACACACAACGCCATCTATATTGCAGTTTCATCTTTCAACAATGAAAGAGAAACACGCAATTTAATATTTGTTTAAACAATAAAAACAGATTGAATTGCGCTTCAACAATAAAAAATATTGTTGTAAATTAATTTTTAATCAACATATTTTTTACTAATTATAATTTTGGAATTTAAATGGTCAAAATAGATTCCTTGGATTATTTCCCATATTTCGGTACTTTCTGTGGGCTTCTCTGTTCAGCGGTTCGTGAGAAGATAGCCTCACATACATACATGCACGTCGAATTTTAAAAGTGTAGATAATGTAGCTTTCAACAATAAAAGAGAAACACAAATTAAGTATTTGTCTAAACAGTGAAAACGGTTTGAATTGAGTTGTAACAATGAAAAGTATTGTTGAAAATTATTCCAATCCTCCATTATTCCAATTTTCAAAAGTTTCAAATTTTTTTCCAGTAACAATAAATATTATTTTCTGAATGAGTCTTCTTGCGACCTATATAAAAGCGCATATAATTTTGGAGGATACCTTCTACTAGAAGACAGTGACGGCCATGACTTGATTTCACGCTCAAGGCAAATGGTTCGATTCATTCTATGGTCCTATGAGACTCTCTTTTCAACGTATGCTGCCTTTTCATGATTGATTTTATCTCATTCTGAAGGCAAAATGGTTCGATTCATTCTACGTTGGAGACAGCGATGGACATGGACGACTCTTTTCAGGGTGTGCAGCCTTTTCATGATTTCGCTATAAGCATTCGTGACTTGATTTCATGCTGAGGGCAATGGTTCGATTCATTCTGTGGTCCTATAAGACTCTCTTTCAAGGTAATGCTGCCTTTTCGTGATTGATTTTATCTCATGCTGAAGGCAAAATGGTTCGATTCATTCTACGTTGGAGACAGCGATG
>BGPR01001819.1:153272-169118 GCA_013235015.1 Araneus ventricosus | reverse complement strand
ACTCAAAATCCAACACTCTCTTGTGCCGATTCCAATTTGGCGCCTCTTTATCCCGTTATATAACGTCCAACAAAATCATTTTAACGAAATCAAAAGGGGTGTTTTGTTTCTGTAAAGTTATGTGCCGAAAGATATAGATTAGTTATGTTAGTGATTTTAATCATTATTCATTGATTTGATCAAGTTTAAATATTTGTGGAAGCTTCTATTTTAAACTGATATTCAGAAGTTACTATTTTTGGTTTGTTCAATTCTCGCTTTTTCCGATGCCTAAAAGAAAAATAGGAATTACAGGGGATGCTGCCAGTAGACGGGAGGCAATTAGAAAACGTGAAAGGAGAGTTGTTGAAACTGAAGAAGAAAGAAGCCGCCGATTGTCAACTATGGCACAACGTGGCCAGGACAGAAGAGTGGAAGAAACAGAAGAACAAAGAAATAGCCGATTGTCAGCCATGCTACAACATGCAAGAGAACGCCGTCTAAATGTTATTGAAGGACAAAATCACCATCAGATACAAACTTTTTATGCAGCTAGAACTGTTCTGAACTGAAGAACACAACTGTGGAGAAATGGACAATCTCTGTCTGAAATGCGGAGGGTTGTATTTCCGGGATGAAAAGAATACCAGAGGAATTTACACTCATTGTTGTCATAATGGAAATATAATTGAGCAGGCTTCAGTTTATCCAGTGGAAATGAAAAGAATTGATGGATGGCTCCGATGAATTATCAGTGCATTTCAAAAATAACATAAGGTCGTACCAGTGCTTCAATGGGTGCACAGATTGTACCGTCTACAGGGAGAGGAGCGTATTGCTTTTCATGGCCAAATTTATCACAGGACCTCTCATCTACACCCAGCTGAAGCAGGAGGTGAAAACACTAATACAACACACTTCAACAATATTATAACACACATTAGGCACGTGTCACGTGACCTCAGGTATTATTCGATTTAGCCCGTGCAACGCCGGGCCATACAGCTAGTTTGGGAATGAAAAAAAGTTAAGAAGCGGAAATTCTGTTACGTTGGCTGGACCGTGAGTCTGACGCAACACTCAGTTTTCATTCTGGCGTCATTGCTTCCGTTGGTGCATTTTCCTTCTTAAAGTCTCTCGAAATCTTTCTGAAATCCTTTGACCTGATTAACTCGGGCTAACTAGTGGTTAAATCTATTCTATGAATAGTTCATCCAGTTTTGATATTTTCCCCCTTTATAATTGTAATAATTAGTTCCAATGAGAATGTAAATGAATATTCTGCAAGACAATTTCAAATCGTAATTCGTTAAAAACATCTAACAGAAGCAGACTGCACGTGTATCTGTAAGATATTGCGATTAACGAAGGGTTAAAAAAAAAGAATACTGTCAACTTTTCAGAGTGCAATAGCTGATTAAATTTTCAGTTAATAAGAAATTTAAAAATTTTTTTGGAAATTTAGTCAAATGAAAAATTTCTTTTTAAAATGAGCACATGCAACACAAACAAAAATAAGTCATAAAAAATTAATAAACACGTAGTAGGTGGGTGGGTCGAATCTGAAGAAAACTGTGTTCCAAATACCTTCAGATTTTCCTACAGTCAAGGTTTAATTATTAATTTCAGATAATGTAAATATTAATTTTATTATTAATTTAATTAATCTAACTTATGAGTCAACTTACGTGGACGATGCCGATTACAGATTTTGACAAAGCTTCAAACTCATCTTAACAAATTACCTAATTCAAGCAAGACGCATTCATGAGTTTTTTGTGATTGTGATCATGACGTTTTTGAAGGTGATTGAAATGTTAACTTTATAAAAATGTTATAGTTACGTATCAGTCCTAAATATAAAAATTTGTGCAATGTAATAAATAACAAAATGAATACATTATTTTATTCAACGAAATTTGTTTCAAGGCCCCGCAAATCAACTTTGCACAAGGCCCCGCTTTTGTTCGGTTTCATTTTGTCGCCAAGTTTGGAGCTCATTATCTTGACTCCAAGTATAAACTCTGTGATTCTCTCTTTCTTGTCATAAGATTAGTATATCAGGGAAACAACTTCACAACTTCGTAACAGTATTCATGTTTCATGGACGTTTGGAGCAAATGATTCGAAATGGTGGAATTCAAAAGAACTTAAGCCGGCATAACATCAAATAGTTACTTCTCCAGCCCTGTATGACTAATTTAAAAAAGTTGGTGCGATCACTTTTAACCTTCAAAGAGAAAGGGCCATGTGACTACTTCATATTGTATGACTACTCAACTAGTTATGATGGTTAATTAACATTAACCATCATAACTAGTTGTGATTGTTAATGTTAAAGACAGTTTTTTAAAACATTTTTAATAAACCTTACTACGGTCTCCCATACATAGAGAATTGTTGTCATTCGGATGATCAATTGTGCTGTTTCATTTATTGATGCTATTGTAACTTGTTGATATCATTGTGATTTTTATTGATGCGAGTATTGTTGTGTTATTCGGAAGTAAGCGAGTGTATTTGAAGGCATAAAATTTTAAAAATTTCAGGCTTTCCAGTGATGAGAGTGACAGTGAAGGTACTATTTATACTTTCAGCCGAGCTGATACTGCTGCTCTCCGGGGGAGCTCCGGTAATGACCAATCGGAGACGGAGTGTGACAGAGAGAGGGTGGCAAGGCTAAGCCGAGGTGGGTGCCCTTTCTTGCTCTTTGCACTTGCACTGGGGCAGTCGCTGGGCGCAGTGGAAAGGCCACGTCACAATCTGACGTCAATTACACACGCATGTGCAGAAAAGGAAGAAAAAGTACAGTAGCAAATGTTTCATGTCACATTGCATAATTATTAAATTAAAAGTCTCTGTTTCAGTATTTTTTGGCCTGTGGAATGATACTTTTCTCTCACATAATCTCCAGGCACAGAACAAAGGAGTCTTCTAATAATTAAGGGGTGCCGATTTTTGGTAGTCTGTTGCGAGCAGTCTTAGTCAATCTCTGGATTTATTTAAAATAGGAATCGAAAACTTGTCAAATTCGGAGCAAGTAATTCGAAATGGTGGAATTCAAAAGAACTTAAGCCGGCAATGCATTTGCATTCCATTTCATCCATTTGGCCCAAGACTATTTTTCCCACCTATTTTAATCGAAAAATCCAGCCATGTCATTGTTTCAAAGTTTGTTTTGAGACAAGGTTCAAGGTCGCAGAATTCTACCTACCCACCCGTCTGTTCCGCGGGAGATTTCGAGTTTCATTTTTACCCTCTTCAAGGGTCCCAAACTAGGCAGAACTATTGTTTTCCAGCTAGCTTCGCAACAGGGTCTCAAATAGGAAACGGCTCATGAAGTCTTGTATTTTGGGTTGGTTGGAATTCCACCGCTCATAATAATTTCTTCGAAATTTCATAGGTATTCGTATATTTCATAGGTATTTTGATACCTTGACGATTGTTTTTTCTTTCCCGTGTTCCAAAATTTCCATTTTGGGATTGATATGAATAACCTGCTTTAAAATCCAAAATTTAATCCGCCGACTCCAATTTGAGACCTCGATGCGAAGGTAGCGGCAAAACAGAGGATCTGCCTACATTGATACCTCGCGGCGAGGGAAGAAATGAAACTCGAATTTTCTCGGGTTGGAGGAAGAGGAGCATGGGTGGGTAAATTCTGCGACTTTGAACCTTGTCTCAAAATAAACTTTGGAATTGCTTTGCCTAATTGTTCGACTAAAATGGGTGGGGGAGAAAACAGTCTTAGGACAAATGCCACAGCTAGCCTTCTTGTGAATGCCCAGATCCCCGAGTCCGAAAATTTTAAAATTATATGTTTGTCTAACTGTGAATGCAATAACTTAAAAATGCAACAGACTAGATTGGGGAAATTTTGCTTGAGGTCTTTACACTTAAACTGTACACAAAATTTTGGGCGAAAACCATTGACTGGAAGTTTGTCTGTCCGCCGGTCTGTGTGTGAAGACGGTAACTCAATCAGCTAGATGAATGAAATTTGGAATAATCTTTTATTACTAGATCTGTATGAATTTTTTAACAAAATCCAAAAATTAACAGACCAAATTAACAGACAGAACAAAAGAAAATCCAAAAATTATCTATGTTTGTCTGTCTGTGAATACGATAACTCTAACCCAGAAAGTGAAATAAATAAATAGTGGTTTGTGATCTTGACGCAAAAACTGTACATCGGTATCACGGTTTGGGCGCAATTGGTAAATGGGAAGAGGCCCAAAAGGCAAAATTTATTTCCTTCTCTATACTACGAAGCTGAACACAAAACTCGTCTATTGTGTATGAACGGGGGGGGGGGCAATTGCCCCCCCCCCCCCCGTCGACGAGAAATTAAGACTTTCGTCGTCAAAAATCTTTGCGATTTTGGGAGATGTTGAGACCAGGGTATCAAGGAATATAATAATTTTAATCCCATCTTTAAATTATTAGATAATAAACGGTCGTCCGAATTTGAGGACTGATTAACGGTTAGGTCAACAGAATGACGGACATCATTTTAAGTTGTTGTTCGTTCGCACCACATTTGAAAGAATAATCCGACAAGGCGACAAGTGAATAAGATGTTGCATTTTGCCGACTGTTTTCGGTCGGTCAGCTAAGAGATCAACAAGACGGGTGAAAATATTTATGTTTTGTTAATTCTATCGACTGTTTCGATCACTTTTCGGTGGAATTATTAGGTAAAACTAAAGTATCTGTATTACACACATAATGGCCATTCCTCTAAACGGCCATTTTTGTTCGGCGTGGAATTTTTCGGACCATAGTCATAATGTTAAAATAAAATCTATTAATGGCCACTCAAACCTCTCTGAACAGTCGGGTTTGTCGCGCTTCAATGAAATCCTTTCCTTTTGTCTCTCCGACCGTGGACATTTTATAGAAAGAAAATTGAGGAAAGGAAGAAAAAAATTCATACACTCAAAAACAACACCGGAAATCAGATAGAAATTAATCATTCCTTTCCCAATGTGAAGAGAAGAATGAATTTCGGACTCTACCGGGTTTGGGCATTAAAGAGTTCAATTTTGCTTTTCAAGCGCTGATTCGAACTCTGACAAAAAATTTGTTAGTATGGTCGCGGCATCAGTGAATGAAACTTTCAGCTCAACAACTTTAGGAAAAATAGACGGTATTATTGTCTTTCCTCAATAACTTAGTAGATACAGTTTTCAAGATGTAAAAAATATGAGTATTTCAAATTTATAGCTGACCAATAAGAGATTTGCATTTTTTAGAATAAAAATCATATAGCTCATAAAACCAAATATTGTATACAATACAGCAAATTCAATAGCAAGAAAGAGGTAGTTGTTAGTTATAGAGAGTAGTTAAGATGGGTTAATACGAGAGAATGAATAAGCTGAAACTTTTTTTATACTGCTGTGGAATTTTTACAATGATTCAATAATACAATTTTGAATTAGATTCAAAGAGTCCTGCAGCATATCAAAAAAAAAATTCTGCAACTGTTTAATGGTTCACATACATCAAAAAAGTTTATTAATACCCAGAATGTAAAAGCAAAAATGCAGCATTCATAAAGTGGATAAAATGTCAATGTAAGCTGCAAAGCTTGATAACAAAATAGAAAAATCTTTTTCCCATTCTCCTCAATAACTAAACACAGCTTAAGTTAATTTTTTTAGATGAAACAAAAGTTCCAAAATAAAAAATGAAATGCAGATGTGTCCAGAATGAAATAGCGGTTCCCAACCGTTTTGGTTGTATGGACCACCTGTTGTGTAAAAATATTTTGACGCCACAAGTAAAAAAGTACAAACAAATATAATATAAATAAATTATATACACGTCAATGTCAGTAATTAGTAAAGTCTGTAAAAGGATTTAGAATATGTTGTTTATAAAGCAGAAAACGAGTAACGGCTCTTGAAGCTTCCATGACTAGCGTTCTGCGGTTCACTAATACATTATCCACGGCCCTCAGGATGGGAACCGCTGGTACAAATTGATCATCTTCAGTTACATAAATTCAAAGTTTGTCAGTTGGTAAATCAAATCGAATGTTGACAGAACGGTTAATGGATCCAGTTGTTAGGTGCTACTTCTCAAATATCGACTCAAACTTTTGCTGTATAATTGAAATAATTTGAAATACACTTTAATTTTAAGGAGAAATGGCATAAAATTTTTTAAAAATACTCTTTTGAAATAAAAAGAGATATTTCAGATTTTTTACTGGATCCTTTTCTTATCATTCAACTTTTCTTTGTAATTTCTTCGCTTGTGTGCCGTTTGCATTTGATTTACGATTAATGCATGCGGTATCCAATTCTCTAGATGTTTATTTAATCGAGGAAAGCAAGCTAAAAAGACTTGCATACTACACCTGATGAGTCTGCCTGACCAAAACCATGGGACGGTGACGTTGCCTGCTGCTGCCCTCACCTTGACACTTTGGCACCAGACATTGTTCAACATTGATGCTATTTAGATCATTACTTTGTAGTACTATGATGGCTTAAACACCAGATAGCATGCACATTTGCAGCAAATTTGATTTTTTTTCTTGATATTATCTTGTTATGACAAACTTGACGTGACAAATGTGCAACAAACCTCTTGCAAAGTAAGATAGCATAACCGACCACCCTCCTCGTAAAACAAGTTTGCACTGATTTGGACACGGCAAACTTGACACAATGACGAAGCGAAAACTCCTTTCTTCCCTTTGGAGTCCCAACTTGTATTGTGGTTACCCAGATAGCAATTTTAGTTTGCAGCAGACTTGCGCTGCAAATCTTCAAGCTTACAGCAAATTTGACACGACAAGAGTGCAAGTGTGAAACAAGTTAACGCAAGCTTCGAAGTCACCATGGGACTAACTTGCAGCAAGCTTGCATTGCAAATTATAGCAACAACAGAGTACGAACACTACCCGGGATAGAGCTCGCTATCTACGGTTCCGAAGCAGACGCGCTAACCGTTCGGCCAGTTAAACTCTACGAGGAGGAGATAGATTTCGCTAATACATCGTTCGATTCGATTCGTATACGATTTATTTTAAACTATTTTCTTGATTTCATTAATTTTTTAAGTTGAGAATATGATTTGAAGTCAAAGAGAGAACGATTTTCGCTAATAACTACGTTTTGCTAGTAGAATAAATTATGAAATTAGAGTTCAAAAGTAATTACTTTAAAATGGGACAAAATGTATAAGTTATTATTTTTCAAAAAACATTGACTGTTTTTTCGGTTTAATTTTGTTTATAAATATTAAAATTTCAACATTAAGAAAAAGGAGATATAGTTTTCTTTAAAGTGCGAGTTCTATATTTAGTAAAAAGATGGAAAACGTTTCAAAATATTTTTTATAAAAAAGTTAGTTTTTTCACAAATTATCATTGATTTATTGAATTAATAAAAAGAAGAACGGTCTAGGAGATGCTATTAAAAATCGGATGTTTTTTTTAAAACAGAGTCAAAGATAATTATCTCTTTGTGCTATCTTTGCAGCAAGCTTGCAATGCAAGAAATGTGGCGCTAGTTGTCACGGCGAATTTGCTACAAGTTCGCTTCAAGTTTGACGCGTCAAATTTGCTATGACAAGGTAATATCAAGTCAAAATCGAACTTGCTGCAAACTTACCCCAGATAGCAATTTTAGTTTGCAGCAAGCTTGCCACAAATTTGTCATGACAAGAGTGCAAGTTTGCGACAAATTTGTCGTGACAAGAGTGCAAGCTTGCAGTAAGCTTGCAGCAAGTTAACGAAAGCTCCGAAGTCACCATGAAACGAACTTGCAGCAAGTTTGCCGTGTCAAACTCATTGCAAATTATAGCAAAAACAGAACACAACCCAGGATAGAACTCGCGACCTCTCGGTTCCGAAGCGGAGACGCTACCATTGAGCCAGTTGAACTCTGTGAGTAGAAGATAGATTTCGCTAATACATCGTTCGATTCGATTCGTATACGATTTATTTTTAACTATTTTCTGGATTTCATTAATTTTTTTGAGTTGAGAATATGATATGAAGTCAAAGAGAGAGCGATTTTCGCTAATAACTACTTTTTGCTAGTAGAATAAATTATGAAATTAGAGTTAAAAGTAATTACTTTAAAATGGGACAAAATGTCTAGTTATTATTGTTCAACAAACACTGACTGTTTTTTAGATTTAATTTTGTTTATAAACGTTAAAATTTCAACATTAAGAAAAAGGCGACATAGTTTTCTTTAAAGTGAGAGTGATATATTTAGTAAAAAGATGGAAAATGTTTCAAAAAATTTTTTTATAAAAAAGTTATTTTTTTCACAAATTATCATTGATTTATTGAATTAATAAAAAAGAATTACGGTCTAGGATATGCTAATAAAAATCGGATGTTTTTTAAAACAGAGACAAAGATAATTATCTCTTTATTGTGCTATCTTTGCAGGAAGCTTGTTTTGCAAAATTGCAGCAAGTTTGATTTGCAAAGAGGTGGCGCTACTTGTCACATCGAACGTGCTACAAGTTCGATTCAAGTTTGACGCGTCAAATTTTGCCATGACAAGTCAAAATCAAACTTGCTGCAAACTTACGTGCTATCTGGGACGTGCTATCTGGGTAGAATACCCGCCCAGGGACCATCCGATCGTCGGTTCGAATCGCGTTCTCCTCTACAACCACACGGATAATTAAAGTAAGTTCCTTTAAAAATAACTCAGTGTGCGGTCAGAGGGGGAGGAAAAAAGTTACGCGATAATAAAAGAGGGTGATCCCTCAGTAGATAAGGCTTTGAAGAGAGAGAGAGAGGGGGGGGGGTAATATACCCCTGACGAGAAGCTATTTTTCTTACTAGTTTGCAATGAGCTTCACACGGCAAGTTCACTGCAAACTTATCGCATGGCGACTTCGAAGCGTGAGATAACTTTTTATGAACTTGCGGTCTTGCCTTGTCAAACATGCTGCAGACTTGCATAGCAGGATTGCTGCAACTTTGATTCAAACTGAAATTGCTAGCTAGGACTTCTGAGAGTAGCAATGATCCCAGTATTAAAGCGAAAGCAAAGAGGGAACTAAATATTAATAATAGAATTCGTTATAGAAATTTCTAATACTAGTCGAAGAAATCAGTGACATACAGTGGTGCCCGTGCATAGTACGATTTTTTTTGCTGCAAGTTGGCTTGGCAAATGTAAATGGCGTTCCCATATCATATTTGGTTTTAGAAAGTGATATAAACGCACTAACGTTTTATCTCCAAGAAGCTCGGTGTATCTACTATACCCGTTCCTTCATCGGAAGAAACTAATTTCATGAAGCACATTAAAAGTTGAGAATTCATTTTAATATGGACGACTTTCCTGTTTTGTTTACTTACATTAAAAACCTTGACTTTATTTGCATAAGATTCCATTGACTTAGCATTACACCGGAATTACGTTGGGAAGTATAGGGATGACGAATATCTGATGAACTGTTATTTACTACGCAATAAAAAAAGTACAAATACCAGTAATGAATACTACTGTCAAAAAGATGTGATTCAATCATTGGTAATTAAAATGTGCGTAAAGTATTTTAAAAATTTTTTAAAAAATCTTTTTTTTTTTTGCAAAGTTTTAGTTTCTATTTCTATCTTCTGTCAATGGATGGCGCCATTGAAGCTCATTTTTGCTGCTGAGAAAGAAGATCGTTCTTTGTGGTCACCCCTATTGCAGTTTCATTAGCATTTCCTGTGAGTCACTATTCTTGTTGCGATTTGCAAACAAATATTCATAGGTAAACTTAGGAATTTCGGACAGTTAATTGTGTTAATGTTAGTTTCCGTGCTTGATGGGAATATTTGTCACATAAAAAGCAATTTTCAAAAAGTAGTCTCCGCTGCAGGCGCCATCTATTGACAGTATATAGAACTGAAACACAAACTTTGGAATATTGGACTTCTGCTTTGAAGATCCATTGACTTCACATTACACCGGAAATACGTATTACTGTGGCGCACTGTGCTACGCCATCCTACTCTGATGTATATTAGCCAATATCCGCCTCCGGACATTGGGAATTCCTTTTGTCTAGTGGTTAGGATTTTCGGCTCGTAACCCAAAGGTCCTCAAAGCCTATCCTCCCGCCGCCAAAGTGGTGACTCGCGGACAAAGAACACGCAACAACCTTCAGTCCCACTAATAGATGGCAGCACCAAATATCAGGTCAATTCCATCTTCTGCTACATTCACCAGATGGCAGCACGACAACTCCTACAGCAACGCAGCTCTCCCAATTCAAAGCCTGTGACACATTTCACAGCACAAAGTCTATGACACATGGTTTCGATCATAGCACAAAGCCTATGACGCATTTCACAGCACAAAGTCTATGACACATGGTTTCGATCATAGCACAAAGCCTACGACACATTTCATAGCTCAAAGCCTGTGACGCATTTCACAGCACGCAAAGTCTATGACCATTTCATAGCACAAAGTCTGCACGTGCCTGCGCACCACCAATCTGGGCAGCAATCTGCGCATATGCACGCAGCACATCGCTTCCTTGATATTCAGATAATATCAAACAAGCTGGGGGTTGCTCCTGTGGCGCACTGTGCTACGCCATCCTACTCTGATGTATATTAGCCAATATCCGCCTCCGGACATTGGGAATTCCTTTTGTCTAGTGGTTAGGATTTTCGGCTCGTAACCCAAAGGTCCTCAGTTCTATCCTCCCGCCGCCAAATTACAACCTCTTAAAGAAACCAGAAAGCTCGTCCATAATAAAAACAAATGACTATTTTTTATTTAATTTTTTTCAAAACAATTTACATATATTTAATAAGACTTTGAAAATTAAAAGTGTGATTGGAATCACACTTATTTAGAACGGATATTAACAAATAACAATGGCAAAAATATTTGTTATAAAATATACCATGGAGTATGATTGCAATATAATGTAAATAAACAACACAGAAAACTTGTCCATTTTACATTTCATTAGCTTTCAAATATATATATTGTGTTAAGTTACTTAACAGATATTGAGCTAATTTTATATTTAATTTAACTAATTCATTTACGTTTAATTCCGTCATCCGCTGCGGAACAGCTATTAATTAAATTTAAGTAGCAGGCTGCAAAATAGTTTAACTGCAACCGTTAGCTAAACATAAACAGACGATTTAAAATTATCCGCGGTCCGATACCGGCTAGAATTTTATGAATTATATTGTACTTAAAAAAATCTGTAAACACCAAAAGCATGACATTCAAGTGATATACGTGAAGAAATGCAAGCCATATAATTTTTCTATGCCAGTAATAGCTTATTGAAATGTCTCACAGTGGTTTTTATGATTCGTCCAATTCTTTAGAAGAAAGTAAATAATTATTTTTTAAAACTTTTTTTTTCTATATAGGACTTTATGTACTTTAAAATCAAGTATTATTATATTTCTATAGGGTATATTATTTCATAAGAATGTAAAGAATGACTGAAATTATGTGTATGAATTATTTTATGTATGATTGTAAAAATCTGTATTAAATTTACGAAGTTTATTGTTCCCAGTGAAATTTTTTCCCTCATTAAATTAGTGATTTATAAACGACTATACAGTTAAATTCTATGTTTATTTTTGCATGATTAAGAAAATAGATAAAACTTCAGTGTTCTAAGTACCTAAAATTGTTCAATCTGTCAAAACTTTTTCTATAAAAATGATTGAAATTCGAACATAAATACTATGTGTTATCAACGTTAAATATAACAGATTTAATGCGTCTGGGTTTTTTCCTCCCCAAAACAGCAATAATTATTAAGCAGTTTGCTTTTGATAATACTGTTAAACATTGACTTTTTTTTAGCAGCATCCGAAATTTCAACTCTTAATTTATTTCATTTTCATGTTGAGATTCCTCAACTAATAGTCTGTAATTGAGCGGAACATTTTGTGACTTATAGCTTGTATTCAAATTCTATTCTAATTTACCATTTTTCAGGGATAAGAATTTTTTTAAAGAATTTTAAAAAAAAGTTTCATTGTGTTTTAAACAATTTATGTTGACAACAATCTAAATGGGGAATGATACCACATTCTGCTGACAGGCTTATTATATTTTTAATAATTAAATTTAATGAATAAAAAACTTAAAAAAAAATATGGATATAATATGATTTGAAATATAAACATGATATACTATTTAAAATTACATCTGTTAAATTTAAAATAAATTGTACTTATTAAAGAAATTCGGCTTTTAGATGCAAAGAGCCTATATTTTTCAAAATGTGAATTTTCTTTCTTAAACCTAAGTTGACTCTTAAGTTTCCTTCTTAAACTGTAATTAAGATCTTATTTAAATGATTTCTCCATTATTGCTAATGGTGTAAAAACTTGAAAAAGAGACTTGTTTTTCAAAATATTTTCCATCTATAATAATTCCTTTTCTTTCAGAATGTCTGCATTTGGCTAACAAATTAATCTCGCATTGCAAAGAGCCATGTTCTCGAATACAGTGCATCAGAGATATTAACAGTGATTTAATAGTATTGCTGTTTGAGAGCATTACAAATCATACTATTCCAGGTATACCTTAGAATTTTTTAAATTTTATATCAGAATAAAATAAGTATTATGAATTAAACAAATTGTCATGGAATAATAATACTTCTGCTACAATAGCAGAATCAGTTCTTTTTTAAACTGCTTGACTTATTTAAATAAAAAGGGCACATCCTTCTCTTCTCTGCAGCATTTCAGTTTGTATGGCTTTGTTGCAGTTGAATAAAAAATTATATTAATTTTTAAAAAATTCAAAAATGGCTGACACTTTCTCAAATTAAAAAGTAGCAGATGTTGCAAATTAATTATTTTCAAAATAATTGCTTTTAATATAAAACTAATTATTCATTTCTACATGTATGTGATAAATCATTTCACACACAAAGCTGTTCAATACTTAAACTCAGTCCACTTTGATTTTCTTACTTGTGTTTTGACTACCTAAGAGTGCTCTGCCGGTCTTGGAATAGCTGTGAAATAGGGATTGGGAAAAAACTGTTTTTTTTCCCAGTTATAACCAGTTATTTTTAAAAACCCTTTAACCATCTAAAAAAACCGGATTGGAAGATAGGCTCGATTTTAGGTTCGACTAAACTAAAATTTACCAGGTTATAAAGCTTTGAATTTCATCATCTTAAACCTATCAATGACAACGACTTCCTCGAGGTGTCTGTTGGTTGCTGGATTACTGAAAGAGTCTTTATGAACAGATAAATATTGGCCAATGGATTGATTTCCTGTGAAAAGAATGCTAATAAAAAATTTTGTTTGCAAACTGCATTTGTTTTTTTATTAAAAAAAAAACAACTGAAAAATGGTTATTTTGAGTGGTTATAAGGTAAATGCTCCAGTAGTGGGCCACTTAAGGGTATTTCCTCAATTATCATCTAAACTTTTGAGAAGTATCACTAATCTGTATTTTTTTATGGTTGTTCAAACTTTTATCTAAAATAATAATCACCTGAAATATCAAAATAATTGTAATATAATTTTAAAAAAATTAAAAACTTAGATCACTCCTATGCACCAGAAGTGGGCATAGCAAACTTTTGATGTACCAGTAGTGGGCATACCAAAAGTGGGCCACCCAGATTTGTCAATTGTGCCAAAGAAAAAAGAATAAAATCATTATATATAGTAATAATAACAATACATTAACATTATACACTATAAATAATGCAATAAAAATCACTTGATATAGGTGAAATCTTTTATTTATAGATTCTAGTCACATGAGATTTACATTTTTTTCTCTAACAGCCAATTTTTTATTAAAGGTATATGCTAATTATCGATCTTTCATTTTAAGTTCTGTTTGGGGCATTATGGATATTAAATCTTAATATTTTATGTTGAATAAATCTATTTTTCTTTTATCATCTTCCCTCTACAGCCAGAAAAGAGCCCTTTTAAATGGTGATGGAATAATTTTTGATGGTCCAGCTATGCGATAGTTATTATTGTCTGCCTCGTTACAGAGCCCAATTAATTCTTGAATATCAGTCTTTTCCTCAAGTGTAGTATAAAATATTTATTATTTAAGTAATTGGTCAGAATGTTCCATTAGTGTACCATTAATGTATCAGAAGTGGGCCATGTGGCCCACTACTGGTTTTGATAAAAATAAAGCAAATCTAATTAAATAAAAAGACTTTACAAGATATAACCTTCTTATTAAACATCACCAAAACAGATTATTTGAGAGAAAGCATGTGCTCCAGTACTGGCCTCCCTAGGCCCACTACTGGAGCATTTAGTAAAACATTGATCCAAAATTGGGCCACCCTTCACTATCCATAAATTATCAATATTATTTAATTTAAAGATAGTTTATAATACATTCATTATATAATCAAATAATATCAATAACAATTCATTTTAAAAACAAATAGAATGTATGCTAAAAAATAGTTGAATGAAGAGTTACCTCTTCAGGAAATCACTAAGAATGAGCTAAAAATGCTTCTCTCAGAGACCGACTTCAACAACAAACTTTCTAGCTCCTAACTAAACAGGAAATAAAGGCTGTGCCTTTGGTATTTAGTTAATAAGGGTTTCAGCCTACCAGAGGCAGATTTCTTATTTCATTGGAATCTTGGAATTTCTTGTTTTTCAACTTAAAAATTCAAGTGGCCCACTACTGGAGCACTTACCTTAACTAGCAGGTTAAACTGGAGATGAAAAAAACCTAAATAACTCGGACATGACACAGTTCCGTGGATTTCAGCTTTTTCGGCATCGTGTTTTATCATTCTTAAATTTTTATTATATAATAATTCTACAATATTTTTAATATCTTAAGCACTTTTTGTATAAATTTATTTATTTTATTGTTATATATATGGAGATTAATTATACTTATTTTACTTCTTGATATTTATGTTTGGCACAATTCATTATTTGAGAAGTTCAGCTTTTTTTTATTCCAAGCCCGTGTCATGTCTGAGAACTGAAAACCGATTATTTTCGCAATTAAGGTAAGTGCTCCAGTAGTGGGCCACTTGAATTTTTAAGTTGAAAAACAAGAAATTCCAACTTTCCAATTAAATAAGAGATATGCCTCTGGTAGGCTGAAACCCTTATCAACTAAATACCAAAGGCACAGCTTTTATTTCCTGTTTAGTTAGGAGCTAGAAAGTTTGTTGCTGAAGTTGGTCTCTGAGAGAAGCATTTTTAGCTTATTTTTAGTGATTTCCTTAAGAGGTAACTCTTTATTTAACTATTTTTTAGCATACATTCTATTTGTTTTTAAAATGAATTGTTATTGATATTATTTGATTATATAATGAATGTATTATAAACTATCTTTAAATTAAATAATATTGATAATTTGTGGATAGTGAAGGGTGGCCCACTTTTGGATCAATGTTTTACTAAATGCTCCAGTAGTGGGCCTAGGAAGGCCAGTACTGGAGCACATGCTTTCTCTCAAAATAGACTGTTTTGTGATGTTTAATAAGAAGGTTATATCTTGTAAAGTCTTTTTATTTAATTAGATTTGCCTTATTTTTATCAGAACTAGTAGTGGGCCACATGGCCCACTTCTGATACACTAAAAGTCCACTACTGGTACACTAATGGAACATTCTGACCAATTACTTAAATAAATATTTTATAGTACTGTTCCCAGTGGCAGAAATACCGCGATGCTGCGTCGTACGTCGCAGATTTTGGACAGTGTCTGCAGACTGTTTTGTAATTAAGTTTATCATGTGCTCATAAAATAAATCCTATCATGAAAAATATCAAATTTATGAATCACACTTTCTAAAGAACTTAGCAAGTATTATAAAACTCACATTGCTAAAATATGCAATCCTCTTGCCCTCGCGCAATCT
>BGPR01001819.1:99715-152872 GCA_013235015.1 Araneus ventricosus | reverse complement strand
TCTTTTATCATCTTCCCTCTACAGCCAGAAAAGAGCCCTTTTAAATGGTGATGGAATAATTTTTGATGGTCCAGCTATGCGATAGTTATTATTGTCTGCCTCGTTACAGAGCCCAATTAATTCTTGAATATCAGTCTTTTCCTCAAGTGTAGTATAAAATATTTATTATTTAAGTAATTGGTCAGAATGTTCCATTAGTGTACCATTAATGTATCAGAAGTGGGCCATGTGGCCCACTACTGGTTTTGATAAAAATAAAGCAAATCTAATTAAATAAAAAGACTTTACAAGATATAACCTTCTTATTAAACATCACCAAAACAGATTATTTGAGAGAAAGCATGTGCTCCAGTACTGGCCTCCCTAGGCCCACTACTGGAGCATTTAGTAAAACATTGATCCAAAATTGGGCCACCCTTCACTATCCATAAATTATCAATATTATTTAATTTAAAGATAGTTTATAATACATTCATTATATAATCAAATAATATCAATAACAATTCATTTTAAAAACAAATAGAATGTATGCTAAAAAATAGTTGAATGAAGAGTTACCTCTTCAGGAAATCACTAAGAATGAGCTAAAAATGCTTCTCTCAGAGACCGACTTCAACAACAAACTTTCTAGCTCCTAACTAAACAGGAAATAAAGGCTGTGCCTTTGGTATTTAGTTAATAAGGGTTTCAGCCTACCAGAGGCAGATTTCTTATTTCATTGGAATCTTGGAATTTCTTGTTTTTCAACTTAAAAATTCAAGTGGCCCACTACTGGAGCACTTACCTTAACTAGCAGGTTAAACTGGAGATGAAAAAAACCTAAATAACTCGGACATGACACAGTTCCGTGGATTTCAGCTTTTTCGGCATCGTGTTTTATCATTCTTAAATTTTTATTATATAATAATTCTACAATATTTTTAATATCTTAAGCACTTTTTGTATAAATTTATTTATTTTATTGTTATATATATGGAGATTAATTATACTTATTTTACTTCTTGATATTTATGTTTGGCACAATTCATTATTTGAGAAGTTCAGCTTTTTTTTATTCCAAGCCCGTGTCATGTCTGAGAACTGAAAACCGATTATTTTCGCAATTAAGGTAAGTGCTCCAGTAGTGGGCCACTTGAATTTTTAAGTTGAAAAACAAGAAATTCCAACTTTCCAATTAAATAAGAGATATGCCTCTGGTAGGCTGAAACCCTTATCAACTAAATACCAAAGGCACAGCTTTTATTTCCTGTTTAGTTAGGAGCTAGAAAGTTTGTTGCTGAAGTTGGTCTCTGAGAGAAGCATTTTTAGCTTATTTTTAGTGATTTCCTTAAGAGGTAACTCTTTATTTAACTATTTTTTAGCATACATTCTATTTGTTTTTAAAATGAATTGTTATTGATATTATTTGATTATATAATGAATGTATTATAAACTATCTTTAAATTAAATAATATTGATAATTTGTGGATAGTGAAGGGTGGCCCACTTTTGGATCAATGTTTTACTAAATGCTCCAGTAGTGGGCCTAGGAAGGCCAGTACTGGAGCACATGCTTTCTCTCAAAATAGACTGTTTTGTGATGTTTAATAAGAAGGTTATATCTTGTAAAGTCTTTTTATTTAATTAGATTTGCCTTATTTTTATCAGAACTAGTAGTGGGCCACATGGCCCACTTCTGATACACTAAAAGTCCACTACTGGTACACTAATGGAACATTCTGACCAATTACTTAAATAAATATTTTATAGTACTGTTCCCAGTGGCAGAAATACCGCGATGCTGCGTCGTACGTCGCAGATTTTGGACAGTGTCTGCAGACTGTTTTGTAATTAAGTTTATCATGTGCTCATAAAATAAATCCTATCATGAAAAATATCAAATTTATGAATCACACTTTCTAAAGAACTTAGCAAGTATTATAAAACTCACATTGCTAAAATATGCAATCCTCTTGCCCTCGCGCAATCTTCGCCCCCCCCCCCTCTTTTTTCCCTATGCTGAATGGGCTTCCCTAGCTGACCTAGTGACTGCGATTTGACTTTGAAGTCCTCATATTGGTATTGGTCACAGTCAATGTTTTCTACTCGTTTCATTCGATACGTTCCTGGCACAGAACCTTTGGTTTCTGGAAATAACACGTGGTTTTTACTTTGAGATGGCTGCGTATATAGATAAAATTTGTTGTTTTGATTGCGATGCTACATGATTATGTGAAAAAACTTAAAACAGCATTATTTACGCCAGCCTGAAAATAAACCTCCGAAGTTTCGATCGATATCTACGGCTGCAAATCAATCATTTTTTAAAAACGGAAGCGAAAAAAAAAACAAATTCTGAAATTGATAAAGACGAGGAACAGATTTCAAGCCAAAATTGTCCCAATTTTAAGCGTTCTAAGCATTAGTTAAGAAATATGGAATTCATTTTTATACACACTTTCAAAATGTATCTACATATGTTCAAATGCAAAATTCCATAAAATCAAAAGTTGTATCAAGAATTTCAGAGGAAGACAGCTCTGTTCTTCCTTGTTTTAAATAATAAACAATGATACTATGAAATCTTATATATGTATCATTTCAGAACAATTTATCAGTTTGCATGCAAACCATTAAAATGCATATCAGGATAAATGTGCTAAAAAGTTTCAAAGTTTTTCTTTCGTAAAAAAAAAACCAATTATTTATTGCATTTTAAATTAAAAAACATACATTAAGACATTTTTTGGCATACTTAATTTTTTTTACACTAAATAGGCGGCATAAATTTTTAAATAACATCTAACATATTGAAGAATATTTCATTTATATGAGCTAGTGATGTATTGTTTTGAAAAAATCACCAAATCAGAAAGACACCAAGTGCTGTGTTTAAAAAGGAAAAGTACCCAAATATAATTTTCTGCATAGGTATTTGTATAGTATGCTTAATATTACTTCTGAAACAACTTGATACTTCATTGTTGTTAATTATCTGTCCAAAGAAAAGATTGATCTTCATATGCTTTTGTGTATTAATTTATACAATTATATTATACAAATAATAAATATATTATATGGTTTTTAATTTATGTTTGTCGTATTTTAATAGTTGTAGGTTGATATAAATATTTCAAAAAAAAAAGAAAGCAAAATATTTATAGTCGCGCACTATTCTGCAGACTATTTTTAAGAGACCCAACCTCCGTTGCAGACTATTGAAAAGTATTCTGCCACTGGGGTACTGTTGAGGAAAAGACTGATATTCAAGAATTAGTTGGGCTCTGTAACGAGGCAGACAATAATAACTATCGCATTGCTGGACCATCGAAAAATATTTCATCACCATTTAAAAAGGCTCTTTTCTGCCTGCAGAGGGAAGATGATGACAAAGATTTATTCAACATAAAATATCAAGATTTAATATCCATAATGCCCCAAACAGAACTTAAAATGAAAGATCGATAATTAGCATATACATTCAATAAAAAAATTGGCTGTTAGAGAAAAAATGTAAATCTCATGCGACTAGAATCTATAAATAAAAGATTTCACCTATATCAAACCATTTTTATTGCATTTTTTAAAGTGTATAATGTTAATATATTGTTATTATTACTATATATAATGCTTTTATTCTTTTTTCTTTGGCACAATTGACAAATCTGGGTGGCCCACTTTTGGTATGTCCACTACTGGTACATCAAAAGTTTGCTATGCCCACTTCTGGTGCATAGGAGTGATCTAAGTTTTTAATTTTTAAAAAATTTTATTACAATTATTTTGATATTTCAGGTGATTATTATTTTAGATAAAAGTTTGAACAACCATAAAAGAATAGAGATTAGTGAAACTTCTCAAAAGTTTAGATGATAATTGAGGAAGTGGCCCACTACTGGAGCATTTACCTTAACCACCATCCCTTCTATGAACTCCATCAGAGAATGAGACAGTTCAGCTACTTTGTCTCGATAATGTATTCTATATATGCAGAGATTTTCTTTCTCACTTCACTCTTTTCTGTGACATAATTTTTTTCTCTCTCTTTTCAGTGGTTGTTGATAGATCTTGAAAGTAATTTTAATAGATACAATATGCTATAAAAAGTCCTAATTTACTTTTGCCTTATGAGCAATACAGAAGAGCACTTCTCATAAGGCCAAGAAGAGATTCTGGCATCTCTTCTTTGCTATCATCTTTCCTGCTTTGAGGGATATCTTGTATGCAGTGATTACTTTCAAAACTGATTCAAGGTGAATATCAGTAATTAGGAATCTAACAAGAGGCATCTTCTTACATAAGTGAGAATAATTACTCGAATCAATAAGTTCTTCCAAACATGGAAATAGTTTCATATGTGAATTTTCAAGTGCAATTGTTATGTATAATTAAGAATTTAAAAAATGAAGCTGCAAAAATTGTTATTCAAACTTTTGTTGAATACATTTATATTTTCTGTGTTGCAAATATATTTATCCTAGAGTTTTCGAGATTCATCTGTGAATTTAACTCTCTTGACATTGAGACTGGTGTTATTGCTGTACCAGTAATAGATTAAATCTTCACTACCTCTATTGAAGTAATCTATCTGTGCTCTAATATCCTTTCTAATCATTTTACTATCCTGTTCTGTTCATGTGTGAATGGATAGATTAATTGCTAATAAACGAAAATAAGATTAGTAACTCCATGGTCAATTGAGAGAGAGAGTCATTAGACCTTACCTTCGATTACTTGCAAACAGAGGAAATCACTTTCATATTCTCGAATTTTTTTATGACAAAATTTTTGATCTTATACAAAATTAATAAGACTTTGTCATAATAAACACCATGAACTATATTTCAAGCACCCTTGAATTGATTATATTTTTCAGTTTTGTTTGTGTGTTTTTTAACCTCTAAAAAAACATTCCTGCAAAGGACAATCATTTTTCCACAGCCTTTTATGTAGAAGTTTTATTGTAATAAAGGTCATCACTAGAATTGAGATTAATGCAGAAATTAACCCTCTGACTTCATAATTTTTTTGAATTACTGTTTAGATGCAACATTTTAAAACATGTTCAAATACTGCTAAACCAAGCGAATTGTTTTTTACATGACGACCATTATTGGTATAATATGATTCAACGTTTTAAAAGTACTAAGTAAACCCATTAGCTTGCGAAAATCGAAGGATGCAGTAGGAAACTACGAACTTCCACCCTGCAGATAAGCAGTGAGAAGATCAAGAAATGAATTTAATTGTTATTTTATAAAACATAAACTCTCTTTAAATATTTTTTTTTCTAAAATGAATAACAGTACCTTTTGAATATTACAAACCTTTTGCTATTTTTATATTTCAATTTAATAGTTTAAAAATACTCAGAATACATTAGTACATCTTCCATTTATTAAATGGGGTTACAGTTTGCAGGATCTCATCTTCAGGCTCGGAGGGTTATTGGTTTGAGATCCGATTCCATCAAAGATTAATCTTTTGTGTGGGCCATGTGCATGTTAATCGAATCAGGATTAAGCACCTTCCTACTGTTCTGATGCAAAAGTTTAGTGGGAAGGGAGCAAGAGGTCTGTCCCAAAATAGCCCTATGTTATTTTTCATAATGAGACTTTTATCTAACCAAACTAAATCAGTTTCTAGTCATTATGTTAAAATGTAATAACTTTGTGACTGGAGAATATTCAATGCTTTTTACAGATTTGTTAGTCTGCAGAAACAAAGAAGAAGAAGCCCATAATGTGCAGGCCGTCATAGACACTCTTTCTTTGGACCTTTTGGGAATATCTCTGTCTCACATCACAGGAGAGGATGTGGTTGCTGGTAATTTAGTTGCCATCTGTAACCTTTTAGAAGTATTGGAAGGGATAGCATTGCATCTGAAAGTGAAGAAAGACAGAAGTGGAAGTAGAAGTAAGCTGTTATTTTGACTCGTATATATGTTATATTCCTTTTGAGACTGGATGCATTTGTGTAACCAATAGATTAAACATCTACTACAACTCCAAAACTGTGTAAAATCTATTTACACAAGCTTATCAGGAGTAAATTTATTTCTTAACTTATATATAATGTAAATGAGAGTTGACTTATCTCTAAAGACAATGATGAGACGACTGGTTGTCTGGCATTCAAAATGTTTTATTTTCTTGTTGACATTGAGATGATGTTAGACATAGGATATCATGAACTCATCAAGCATTACAAACTCATCATATCATTTATATAACAGTTGGGCCTCAATCTGTAAGAATTCACTGTTCTAAAATATCTAACCATGACCTGTGCTCAGAAAAGTTTGGCACCTTACGTCAGAGTGTCACAGAATGAACATGAGTTCCCTACTTTCATCTCCTTATCTTTGTCTCAATGACACCAGGCCACTTGAGATTTTGCTTATGAGCCCAACTGTATCCTAAAAAATGGGTGACACCTTATGCTGAAGCTCCGCTGAGGGAACCGACTTTCTAGCTTAAAGCAAGAAGTCAACTTACAAGAAAGGTTGAAGGAGGGTTCCTTCCCCTTCCGTCCAGGCCTTCACAGGGTTCAATGGACCGACCTCTCTTACTTTCTTGTGGGGAAGTTCGCAACAAAAACAGATGGTATCTGCCATCTCATGAGAAAAATAGATCTGTAGAGATTTTCTGAACAAGAAAAATTGCTTCTTTCATCATTTACTGCATGCAACTAACCAGGAAGCAGAAATATAAGGTAATGTCTAAACCGCACGATCGAACAGGCTCGGTCTTAAAGAGATATGCATGCATGAAGATTTTAAAATTATATTTTAAGTATATTGAAATCACTGACACAAATTATTACATTTTGTTTGTGAAGTTCTGTATGAGAGTTTTTGAGCTTAGTGAAAATTAATGCTGCTATTGTTTAATCATCAAAAATTTATTGTTTTATCTACATTAAATCTGAAATATTCTCTCAATGTAATATTTTAAACATTGTTTTCAAAAGAAGACCTCTCTTCTTTTTCAAACAAATTAAATGAAATATTTATAGTTGTGAAAGCATGCCCTTAATCATATTCATTACTCTCTCGTTTTTACTTTTATAAAGCTAAACATTTTCTAGTAACTATTATTTTACTTTTTCATATAGTCTCATAGTTAGATGGTTGATATTGTTCTTTTCCAAAAGTGTTAAATTAATATTGACCATTCAAGTCAATTCAAACAATATATTCATTAATAAACTGCTATAATTTTTTATATATATCTTAATATAAATAAAAGTCATTGTGGGTATGTGGATATGTATGTGGGTATGTGGTTATGTTCCACATCTCCTCCTAAACCAATGGACGGTTTTCAACCAAATTTTGTACACTTATTATTTAAGACAAGGGGAAGACACTTACGAACTTTTCTAAGTCCAAAAGTTAATTAAACAGGCAGTTAATTAGAAAATAACCGAAACCGTTTTTCCGCCGTAACTTCGGAGCAAACTGTCCGACAAAAAATATTTTTATACCATCTTAAAGTTCAAATTTTTACCTTTTTAATGACACAAATTTTATTTCTCTGACATTTTCCCTTCGATTGTTATTAATTTTTAAAAGTTCCAAAATTTTAAAATGCGTGCAGACAATTTTGAAATAACGAAGATTTATAGCTACTCCGTTGCTAGGCAACGGTTAGACTTTGAACTAATTCACCTTTATTTCTGAAAATTTTGCTTATTTTTATAAATATCCATATAATATAATAAATGCGAAAGTGTGTCTGTCTGTTTGTTACGCATTCACGGCAAAACTACCAAACCGATTTGGATGAAAATTGTCAGAGTTGTAGCTTGGAACCCAGGAACGAACATTGAGTAGGTGACATCATGTTAAATTCATTATTTTTGGTTACAGATAACAATTAAATAATTAACAAGCGATTTGCGATGAAGATTATTACTTTATTTTTCAATCAACTGCCAAGTTATCCTTAAGGAATACGTAAACAAAATGAAATGTCACGTGATCCTTCAGAAAAGCGCAAGCATGTGGAATAACTTATTTTTAAAGTCGTGCATCACATGATCTTGCTGAGAAAAGAAATAAACTCTGGAATAATAACTGAAAAATAAACGCCGGGACAGAAATCTAATGGTAGATATAATATAGTTCCAAGAGTTTTTAGATTAAAATTTAAAAACTAAAGTTAAGTATAACTAAATGAAAATATCGTTCAATATTTACTTAAAATAAGAGCCTAATTTAGTGGAAAGCTTGCCAAAATTATTCTTTATCGCTCTTTTCATCGACATCCAAAATTTTTTTGGCGGTTAAATTTGTAACCAAACGATTTAGCTAATTACAATAGTTCCGTTTCGAATTTTAATGTTTTAAGAGCTGTTTCTAACCGATTTAAATAGAAAGGATTACACAAACCCAAAGAACACGGAATTCAACATTTTGTTTACTAAAGAAAGAACTAATTTGAGCTTGGCGCTTGATACAGTTGCCAAATAGATTTGGCGATTGCTTAAATCGGAAGGTTACCGTAAAACGGTCTATGAATCCAAAATAAACAAACCAGGATCGTCCATTGACGTATATGATATGGTTGTCAGAGTTTTTAGAATAGGAAGGTATATTTTGTCTTATGTATTCTTTTAAACATTAGAAGCAGATGACATATAGCATGGTGGATGATATATTCCAAAGAGCAGATGATATCATTGAGTACAATGATGTAATTTACAGTAACAGAGAATTAAATTAGTCGTCCAATTATGCATTATCAACCGTCAGAACTTTTGATTTCCCCTTTCTATATATAACGAAGCATTTACGTTCGTAAATTTAAAAAAAAGTAGCAATTCAAATTCTTCGCGCACGAAGTCGCGAGTAACAGCTAGTATATTATATATTTCATATGTGTTTAATATTTCATGTTATTATTTATACATCTATTCAATTTTTATTTATTTTGTAAATAATTTCTATACATTTTCTGATTTTATTTAAAAATTTTCTCTGTATAACACTTTTCTAGCTGCTCTATATTTACTCTCAACACATTACATTTTAAATGTATTACATGTTTTTTTTTCCTTGTTAAATACAAAATATTTCCCTTCTAGGAAGAAGCCTGAAAAGGAAAATATGTAGAAGAAAGAAATCCACTCTTCAGAGAAAATCAAAATCTCCTAATCATTCTTCAAATGGCATTTCTGTAACAAAGGTTTTCCTTTATCAATTGCATTTTACATTTTTAATGTCTTGTATCATTGTTAGTTTTCTCAGTCTTTATTTTTTTCCTTTTAAGATCATACAAATATTGAAAATTGTGAGTAAGTACTTATGATACCTATGAGAGCTGAACTCTCTGAAGGAGGATGCAGTGTTTCTGTCTACTTTTAATTGCTGATTCTCAAAAAAAAAAAAAAAACGCCATAGTTTTACTTGTATTTGAAACAAAAGGTGTAATCGAAGACAGGGGTTCCCAACCTTTTCCCTCACGCTTACCCCTTTGATTATTCTTTTTGTTTTTGCATACCCCTTACTGTCATATCCCCCATCCTCCAACCATCTACAGGGTTCCCATGGTCCTTGAAAATCCTTGAAAACTCCTTGAGTTTTATTTGCCGTACTTGATTTTTCGTTGGGTCCTTGAAAAGTCCATGAAGAATTCGAAATGTACTCTTGTCTTGAGAATTCCACCGCCGGAAAAAAGGTATTGCTATGGGAATGCTGTCAGTTCAATATTCTTTTTTCCAGTTCGGAGGAAGAGGGAGGGGTGGCAAAAAAGGGTGTTGCTATGGTAACGCTGTTAATCACCAATCTTTCAGTTTGACGGGAGGGATGGGGGCTGGCAAAAAAAGGGTTGGGTTTCACTATGACTTGGGGATCCCTTGAGTTCCGGAAAGAGCAGGGAAATTTATTCTAAAACTGGAATTTTTTTTAATTTTGATAATTCTTATCATACGAGATAATATTTGCTGGTCTTTTATCGTAAGTAGAATAAAACATCGATGACTACCAATGAAAATCGGTCATTTACTGACAATCGGAAACGGAGGCCATCCTCGTTTCTGCGCATGAGCCAGGCAACGGGATGTTTACATTTAAATTTTCGTGGAACCGAAATTTCATCGATGAACAGGATCATATTCCCTCTATTAGTTAAATTAGATACACCAAGCAACAGATTCCGAGACTACCACTTTTTGATGATTTTACGCCGGAAAGGGGTGTCAGGCAATGAGTCATATGAGCGCATTTCTGGAGTTCTTTGTGAGATCACGCTCAGTAAAATGTAAACATCACCCTTCCATTCTTCGCTTTCCCTGTATTTTGATGAAAATAACTCTGCCGGCGCATGCGCAAAAGCGTGGTGGGTTTCCAGTAAATTCCAATTCCGGCATTTTTTGACCATTTTTGCGAATTTTCTTTTTTCTCCTTTATTATTTTTACACATGTAAGAAGAAAAGTTGTGCTTCCAGTATTTTAATTTATTATTTCTTGTATTTTTCTCTTTTTTTCCCTTTTTTTTTTGTCTTTTGATGATTTGTTTCTCTTTCAGCCGATTTTTATTCTTTTGAGCTGTATGGAAAAAAGTTAGTTGGAATCAAAAGTTTATTTATTTTTTTTCCATAATGAAGAAATATTATGCTTCTGTGTTTCAATATATAAGCATTGGAAAAAATCGTTATCTTGCCTCTTTCATATTTTTTTTCTTTTAATGTTTTTTTTCAATGGATATTTTTCTTAAGATTTTACCTTGCTTAAGATTTTTTTAAGTATATATTTTTAATCAGCAATGCAGGGAATGCAAAGCTCTTGTTACAAAGCAGAAGGTTTGTATCTTTTTTTAAGGACCGATGGTAATGGTTTTTCTGTCTTCGTTGATGTCATAGAGGCCCCTTTGAAGAAATGGATTCTAAAATGGAAGGGGCCAGTTCCATATTGCCGAAGATCGACATGCAAACCTTTTTGAGTGACTCTTGCACATTTTCAACAAACTTTCGGTCTTTTTCTGTCATTTTGAATTGTTTCTATGAGGGCTACTAGTATGAGGCACACAGGAAAAGGGAGGCCTTCCCTTTTTAAAATTCTGCAACATGTTTTCCAAACAGAAAAATTCCATAAGTGTGAAAAATATATTATGTAATGAGTAATAATTTACTTAAGATAAGTTTAAAAATTAATTTTCGACTAAAGATTTCTTGAGTGTCAGTTATTTTCAAAAAGTTTTTGTTCCTTTTTGGAAAAAATCCTACGGGCACCTATAGTAATCAATTTTTACTTATATTAGTTTCTTATTAATAAAACTTTTTTTCTTTTTCAACATTCATAGAGGATTAATATAAGTGGTTTGATACTAAAATTGAACATAAAAGAGCTAGGGATGCCAGATTATACAGTTTTTTTTACTTTTCATTATGGCAAATAGTCGGGTAAATTTTTGTACTCCGTTCACACAAACTGGCTATTCATTTAGTAGATAAATAAATATATGGCAAAAATTTTAAAAGGTCATCATAATTGTGAGTCATACATCACACTGAACTGCATTGCATTGGTTTCTGCACTGCAGACAAACTAGCTGTAAAGGTTGAGAAAAGTAGAGATTTTCAATCTATTGCAGAATCCAATAGTTTTAAGAAAACAACCAAAGAAAGGGCTAATGAAGTCAAAATGATCAATGAAAAAATTGAGGCTTTAACAGAGCAAATGAAAATGTAAATTTAAAGTATTTTGAAGTTTATTTATTTAAATGTAAATAAAGGTTTGTTGATTTGTACCTTTCTCTTGCTTTTTTTCCCCTTCATTCCCAAGCAGTGGTGAAAAGTAAGAATAGAGGTTCTTGTGGAGCTAACAATTTTTTAATGAATTTTGTTTCAGCTAATGTGTTTGTGAAGTGAGCTACCAAGTAATGCTTAGTAGTAGTTTGTGTAAAATTAGCATCTAGTAGTAGTATACTATACCTAATAGTAAGGGTGCTTTAATTGTGATCTCGAAACTTACTTTGCAGTTAAAGTTTTTGGTTTACTAACTGCAAGGTGAACAAAACATGTGCCTTCAATACTCTTCACTTAAGCATCTAAAAGTCATAAGTAAGAAAATGTCCTTTGCATTTTTGTTTTCTAAAATATGTAATTTTATGGTCCTTGAATTTTAATAAAGGGTCCATAATATATATATATATATATGGTCCTTGAATTTTAATAAAAGGTCTTGTATTTTTCTAAGAATTGTCCTTTGCATTTTTGTTTTCTAAAATATGTAATTTTATGGTCCTTGAATTTTAATAAAAGGTCCTTGAAAGTCCTTGAATTTTTCTTATTCAATAAGAGTGGGAACCCTGATCTATCTATGCAGAGAATTTTTTATCAATGTTAAGGGCTTAATTAAGCTGAAGACTCAAATGACTCTCAGCTCGACTAATGACTCGAATTAATAAGCTTAATTATTAAGTCTAAATTAGAAGAAAAAATACAATATTTGTGCCTAGTAAAGCTACAGCTTTTACATAGACATTGATGATTCATGCATACTCAGGGCTGGTAAAGACAATAGATCAATTATTTACCAGGTTTCCTTTATCTTTCTTTTTCTTATTTTGAGTGTAGGCTTTAGACTTGCACAACTTTCAATTTTACTTTTCATATGAACTTAGGGAAACAAAATTCTGTAATTTTTTTAATCCCTTATGTTTTCTTGTGTCCGCCATTACCAACTTTGATTTCACGTACCCCCAACTGGTGCTTTGCGTAGCACAGGTTGGGAACCTCTTATCTAGGGTATGCTCATGCCATTCTTTTTCAACCAAACAGAAGACAGAAAGAAATGGAATCTCCACATTATTTATTTGATAGTGCATTGACAGATTTATGCATTTCCAAAATGAGGAAATATTCTTAAGTGATTTAGAACTCTAACTTAGAATAGCAGACAAATTTGTCTTTATTAGAAAAATTGGAACATGTGGCTTTGGCCAGGTCGGGGATAACTGGGTATTATCACAGAAATTGAAAATATCAGTTTATGAATGGGTCAGAAATAAGAATTCATCTAATGGATTTATCTTAAAGAAATTGTCACATATATTTAATCCATCCAGCTTTTTTTTTATTAATATGTTATTATTATGATTGAAATAAAATAACCTGATATTCAAAAAATCTTGTTGCACTGGAATTTATATGAATTTAGCAATTTCTGTCAGCTTTAATAATTAATTAGGATAGTACATAAGAATTTTCAGACACATTAGTTTACCCATCTCCTGGTTGCTAAGATGCTGCTTGTCTATTTAAAAATGTTATTATTTTTCTTTTAACATCCTCTATATTATGAAACTTCAGCAGTGCCAGTCGTTAGTTTTTCCAGGATACTGAAGTTGGAATTTTTTAATGTGTCATTGAATTAGCCTCTAATTTTTTTAAAAATGATTCATTCATTGTTTATTTTTATACTAGGGTGAAAAAAGTGAAGAAACCTCTGAAAGTACTTCTGGCTCATTTACTCTTCCAACAGATTCAAAATTTTCGGTATCTGGACCCTCTGAAAGTGCATCAAAGAAACCAACTGATATCAGTAAGTCAAAAGTGATGTAGAATGTTGTAATGTTTTTAATTTAAAGTCCAATAAAATATTTCATCTTTTAAGACATTTTTGAAACTTCTCCTTTTGGACTATTTTATTTCAATTCCTAAATAGGATTTCTCTTAATTTATAATGGTCCTAATATCTTTGTGGCAGTTTTAGTTTCTAGGTCAGTAGGTTGTGAATTTAAGACCCGATTCCATCGAATACCCTACATTTATATACTAGCAACAGTGCAGCCCAAATCATGTCCTCATCAACTGATTATGGTTCAAAATTATTAGATCACTGTCAAAATAACCTCTTTGTAGGCTTATTTAAAAAAATTAATTATTTTTATTTATGGTTTATTACTTCAGGTTGATTTGAATTAAATTTGTTGAAGGAATATGATTACGTTTAACAAAAATTCTTATTTAAATTTTATTTGTGGATAGGAATTGTCTGTTTTTGTATTCCTTAATATAGATTCAAAATATAAAAAAAGATTTTGAAGTTATGCTGAGTACTTTTCTATTAGAGCTGCAGTAATTGATAAACTTATGTGTTGGTACAAAATTTAGCCTGGATGGAAATAGCTGATGCATTTTAAATGAACAACGATAATGTTCATTATAAATGAAAAATTTTGTAGCATAACTTTGCTATATTTTATGTATTATACCTAATTACCTTGATGTATTAGCCTACTGCAAAGTATTATCTCGTATGTTTTATTGCCTATTTGTTTGTTTTAATTGAAAATTTAATTTGCTCAAATAATTCCATATTGGTATGTTCTGAACAGGTGTTAAGAGTCACTTTACTCAGGAAAAGGATTTAACATCTGAATACCCAGTTAGCAGCACCAGTGCATCCTATTCTCCACATTCAAAAGTAACCGAGGCTGAGAAGTCTGAAGCAGTTTCTCAAAGAAGTCATGTGATTGAGGTGAGTATTAATTTATCGTATTAGTTGTATGTTATTTAAAGTATTTTTTAAAAAAAATTTATGGGTCTTGCAAGAATTATTTGAAGTTTGCCTTTTGTAATAAAATAAAAGCTTTCAGTTGCTATATATATATATATATTAACAAAAGAAAACAAAACCATGCCATAAATGAAAACCATTGGGAACTGGTTTTGTTTTCTTTTGTTAATATTTCTCACTTTTAGGTTATACTGCTGCATTAGCGCATTCACCGCATTTGTGAAGGATTTTTCTCATATTTGAATCTTTTTTTAGAATTTTTGTTAATCGTGTTGTGTCCATTTCCTAAGTTTACTTCATCTGAAATATTACTTCTTTAAATTAAGTATTTATTTTGATTTAAAACTAATTTCTTAATTGGTTTTTGCATTTGTTTTTGTTTATGTTTGTATATATATATACAAACTCTATAAAAATTCTTTTATTAAGAAATGTGTTCTAAATGCCATAAATTTGTGAACATTATTTTATTTTTTATAATTGAAATGAATTTTTATAGGAACATTTGACAATTCACCTCTTGCTCGCTAAATCCTCAACTTCTATTAAGGAATCTTCTCCAGTTTGCAACCCATATTTATATACATAAATATAAGATAATAATGCTAAATAAAAATGAGACCAAACCCCAACTGCCACAAGTATCTAAAAATACAGTAAAGCATCGTTTTTCGTTTATACGTTGTGTAATCCTAGTCCCTATACAGTTGTATTCATGGAATGGAAAAGTACTTCATTTACATGACGCAATGCTTCGGTTATATGTCGTTTGCCCACTTTCTAAAATGTGAAAAGTTCCTTTTTAGCATGTGAGCTTTGATAAAGATATCATGACTTTGAAATTATTCGCAAGTGATGAATTAATAGAAGATATATTGTCTGGTGCTAATTGAAGCGATGGTGAAGGAGTTATCCCTTATTTTTATGATAATATTTGATTTTAAAATTTAATTATTGATTTACATACTATGTAGTATTACAATAGTGCTATCTTAAAAATCTTTGCATTATTAGCATTAAATTGGCAATTAAAGTCCGTAATTAAAATTTCAATTGTATGTCTAATCATTTATATGTTGTTTTATATCAGTCTTTCGAGAGACGTATAAACTGTGCTTTACTGTATAACCATTAAACATAACACCAAAGTAGGTTCTTCCTGTATTTTTAAAAAATTATTTTCATTCATCAAAAAGTTTTAAAATTTTTCATCTTAAACATGCATAGTGCATAAATATTTTACAGAAGTGCAAGATATTCATCATAACTGATAAATGTGCCAACTAAGTTAATGATAAAAAGAGGCATAAAAGAGTGTGTAATTTGTTTTTGTGATAAAAAGATTTATCATTTAGAGACAACTGATTCTTCAATGCCTCAAAGTTTAAATCTGAAAATAATCTTGGAGTTACAACACTTGAATGTGAAGTCGGACTCATTAGGTGGATTCTGTAAAGTTTTAGGTTATGGAAAGAAAAAAGTTGTCCAATCTCAAAATAGCTTTTTAAAATGAGGATTCTGAAAGAACAACAGGAGGATGTTTTCCACCTATTAGAATCATTGAAAGATAAGATTTTTTTGTTTCTTTTGGGTGCCCTTTTGTTTATTCATTCATGCCTTTTCTTCATTACAAATTGATTTAGTTATTATACATGGGATTTAGCATGAGAAATGAGATTTTATTGGTGTACAGCATCTACACCAGATCTTTGCATAGAGGAAATTAATCTATTGCTATTACCTCTGCACTAGTAGACTATTAGGTAGATTCCTCATTGGAAGTCTACCTATTGCAATGGTTCTCATGACACGACTTCTGGGAAATTTCTGTAGATCTTCGTTGATCATAACCCCTAGAACTCCAAACTACCCTTCGTATAAAAGTATATATATATATTGATTCAATTTTAACCAGCTTGAGATACATTGTAAGGATAGTAAAAATCTCGGTCGAGATCGTAGATGGGCTATCTAGCTCAAGGTGGAGATGGCGGGGGGTTGAAAATTTCATTTCCCCATAATTCCTTTATGGTTGAAAATAGAGAGAAAATTCAAATTAGGCAAATTATCGCCTTATCATAACGAACATTTTACATTTAAACTGTTTCGATAGCTGGAATTGCTTAGAAGTTTTATGAGCTGAAAAGTGATTCTCCCTTCCTTCCCCTCCTCTCCCCCAACGTAAAGTATCTTTCAACCTATGCATACTACCCACTGCTGGAAAGCTCTCGTCATTTGCAGTCTCTACCACCCTCTTTCATTCTTGCTGCTAATACTTATGAAAATAGAGGACTAAATGTTCTTTCCCTAATATCTACGGACTACATGAATTTACTTTTGGCTTGACAACGGGGATTTTGAATTTTTGAATATACACATCCAAAGGAAAAAGTTAAATTATGCTTGCATAAAAATGCACACCATTAAATGACAATTTATGTCGTGAACAAAACATCTATGTTTTTATTGGTGAGGATAGTATGTTCCATTTAGCCATTAATATTACTTCAGAAGATGTGTCAGATATGTACATTCAGTTTTGTGATTTCAAGTGTTGACGAGGTAAGGATGTTACCAAATAATTAGAAAAGTAAGTTTTTTTCAAGAAGATTTAAATATCCCCTTCTAATGCATAAAATTATTAAAAATGTCTACAGGAATAAAATAAAAATATTAAGTGATTGTTTATTGCATACCTTAGTTATGTCTTTAAAATGCTTGGTAATAAGTGTGTTTGACATTAAAGCATTAGAGTTTGAGTTCAGTTCTTAAATTTTAATGAAACAGAGATACTTTTGAATCTTGGGAGTTGAGATTTAGCAAAATTGACTTTTAATTTCAGTAAAAGAAATAATACTTGGTTCACTCACTAAGCAACCGCATGTTTTTTAAACACATGTGAACAGAAAAAAAACTTTATTTAAGCTTTTTTTAAAAAAATTTTAGCTTAATTTATCCTCATTTAATATACTTCTCAGCATATCGAGAAAACATTTTTAAAAGCATTGATTTCTGGAGCTTTCATTGATTTACATGCTTTAAGTAACATAATTGTATACAATATAAAATTAAGGCCTGTCGTTGATAAAGTCCTGATTAAACAAACATGATTTTTATAAAAGATAGAAATATTAAGTTACTTTATGCTCATTGTGTAGCAAAAGTTGCATTATATCCTTATGTAAATTCAACTTAATATTTAATTATTTAGTCCTATCACAAGAATAAATAAGTTATTTATTCTTGTTATAATTTATCATAATTTATGAATTTTTTTTATATAAATTGATTTGAATATATATTTTTTTTAAGTTGAAAGTTTCTTTCCAATTTCTGCTTTATGGTGTCTTCCTATTTTAAATATTAGTTTATAAAATTTGAAAGCTTATATTAAAAAAAAATAACCTTAACTGGACTTGGAAAATAATCTGACTTATTTTCACAGAATTCTGAATTTATTATCGTATATTTTGTTTAAAAAAATTGTTTTTATCTGCTCAAATTTCAAAAACTTTATACTTTTATAAAAGAACGCATGGAAATAACTTATTGTTTGTTTCTGCTAGGAAACTGATCATATTACCTATCCTAAAGAGGAACTGCGACGACCTGACAGTCAAGTGCCTCCAAAACCAGAAAATAAGATTCATTTTCAAATTGAGAAAGTAGAACACGATAAGTAAGAAAAAAATGCTTTTATTAACTGCATTTTTATTTTAAGGAAAAGATTCGAATTGTTTTAATAGTAGGAAATGTATTGTGTATTAGTATTATATTCCTCTTAAAAAACAAACGAACAAAAATTATACATTAACACTGAACAAAAGTCATTTGCAAAATGCTGTATGTGTCTAGAAATATTTTGAAATTTAAGAAAATTGACTTCCACCATTTTTTTAGTTAATATGTCTTAGAACTTTAGTAGAGATGGCGGTTATTGTGAAAATAACCGATTTTCGATTATTCAAGTTTTTTCACCTCCGATTTAACGTGGCGGTTTTAACTGCCCAAAATAACTGTTTTTTTTTTAATAAAAAAAACGCCATTTGTAGTCAAAATTTTTATTAATATTGTTTTTACAGAAAATCAATCCATTGGCCAATATTTATCTATTCATAAAGACTCTTTCAGTAATCTGCCAACCAACAGACTCTTCCAGGAAACGGTTGTCATTGATTGGCCTAAGATGACGAAATTCAAAGCTTCATAACTTGGTAAATTTTAGTCTAATTGAACTTAAAATTGAGCCTATCTTCCGACCCGGTTTTTTTTACCCGATTATTGGATTTTAAAAAAAATAACCAGTTATAACCAGGACAAAAAACAATTGGAAAAAAAATGTTTAACCGAAACAAAAACACCAGTTTTCGGTTAAAACCAGTTTTCCCCATCGCTAAACTTTAGTATAGAGTTAGCAGAATGATGGAATTCTTTATTTCAAATTTGTTTGGAAATAACTTCCCATGAATTCTTCTCTAGAAGCCACCACACATTAATTTCTTCTTTGAAGATGGAGAAGACTTATACTGGTTTTCTTTTTGTTCCATAATATAAAAGTTTTGATCTTGTCAAGTTTTCAGAGAAGCAGTTGCTGATTAGGAGAATGCTCTTGGCTCTTTCGTTATTCCTGCTTTGCTACTGGCTGCATTGTAGCTTGTACTCTAAAGCTGTTGTACTTATATTAAGTTTTCAAATTTTTGGTTGAAGTAATGGTACTTCATTAATTTAAGATTTTATTAAATAATTGTGGAATAAGTCATATTAATTTGATGTTGAGTCAAGCTTTTTAGGAGATACCGGGTTATTTCTCCCCAAAATTTTAATAACCATTTGTTCGACTGCATTCCTTTTATATGCATGCTTTTAATATCGGCAATTTTTCATTATGTTGGGTGTGTTAATTTCACATTTTTTACTTTTTTTCTAATTGTTGATATATATATTTTTAAATTTGTGGAATCAATACAATCAATTTATTTCAAACAAATAGTACTTCTGGCTAGTTTTCGTGAAAGCTAGAGATATGGCTGTTTCATTTATTCATTAATTGTAGTACTAATTCATATTCAACTGCTTTATATTAACCCCTTCGGCCCTGAATTATGCACAGGACAAATAAAAATCGGCGAGTGGTTAAATATTCTGTATTTTATATAAGTAACTTAAAAATGAAATATCATAATTTTTTGTCAATTAGCAGACTAATTAAAAAATGTTCTAATAAAAGGACACCAGGATTCAATTAAGTAAAAAGAAAATTTTTTGTTTCAAGTTCAATTTACAATTATTTTGTATGAAATGATTTGAAACAATTTCTTTGAGCATGGAAACATAAATATGCGTCACATTTCTCACAAAACGATGTAGATTTGAGTGTACAACTTTGCAATTTGCATCTTTAAACTTCTTTCAATTTCATGCCATTGCAAGGTCAGCCAGATGGATTTAGCTTTTTCTTTGAAGGTTGTGCAGTGGGGCTATTACCTCCAGGGTGCGTAGCATCATGAAAAGTGCTTATAAAGTGCTTAATTTTTGCGAAAAGTGCAAAGAAAACATTCTTTTTTTGTTTGTTTCCCCAGACTTTGAATATGATAAATCGAACACATAGTCATAAAGCTTTTGTTTACCGGATGTATCAAAAAAGAAAACAGACGAAAGGGAAGAATTCGGGGAAGGATCCAGGGGTGTCAACACGTGTTAAGATAATGCTTCTAGTCCAATCAACGAAGGCATATAATGGGGGTGAAAAAAAACTTTAAATCATATAGTTTTGAAAATTGGTGCATATGTTCATGGACTCCTGATGAACATGTTAAAAGTTCCCGGTCCTGGAGGGGGCGAGCTCGCTCCGCCATCTTGGATTTCGTCCCCCTTTTTTAATTTTTCTTGAATATCTCAAAAACTATTTAGTTTTCAAATTACAATTGATTTAAAAATTAAAGAGCGTGAAATTCCCTATGAATACATGCATTTATTATTCTTCTAGCTGTAATAGTTTCTGAGATAAAGGGTCTAAAAGCTTGCCGCTATCTTGGATTTCATTCCCGCTTTTTTAGCCTTTTTTGAATATCTCAAAAACTATTCAATTTTCAATTACATGTAATACGACAAATTACTGATCGTAAAATTGGTTTTTGAGATATTTAAGAAAAACTAAAGGGGAGATGAAATCCAAAATGATAGCAAACTTTGAAGCCCATGACCTCGAAAACTATTAAAGGCTAGAAGAAAAATAAAAGCACGCTTTTGTAGGGAATTTTACATTCTTTAATTTATTGTAACACATGTGATTTGAACATTAACCTTTTGCATTCCAGCCTTATTCAATTCATATGTTAAATATCGCATTATCGGCGACAATGGAGTGCAAAGGATTAAGTAGTTTTCGAGATATTCAAGAAAAACTAAAAAAAAGGGGGATAAAATCCAAGATGGCTGCAAACTTTACCTCGGAAACTATTAAAGCTAGAAGAAAAATAAAAGCATTCATTTGTAAGGAATTTTACGCTCTCCAATTTGTTAAATCAATTGTAATTTGAAAACTGAATAGTTTTCGGGATATTCAAGAAAAACTAAAAGAAGGGGGGAAAAAACCCAGCAGGGGGGCGGAAATCCCCCCCCCCCCAGGACCGGAGAATTTTAGTATGTTGATCAGGAGCCCCTCACGAACATGTGTACCAATTTTCAAAACTATAGATTTAATATTTTTTTTAAACCCTTTGTTGACTGGATTGTTAGTGACTCTTTTCCACTCTCTCTTGCTTCAACAGTGGGCACCGCCATATATTGAAATACTGGAATGGTTATCCTTAAGGCGCAAATTAACTGGTAATTCGTTAATTTTAAGAAATGTTGAAAAAAGGTCACACATTTTTGTTGTTAATCTTATAAAAGTTGACTCAGTTTTTGGTAATGACAATTTGCATTATCATTTTTATTTTTTTGTCAAACCAAAAAGACATCCTTTATTTTACAATAGAAGACGTTGTGGAAATACAGAAACAAATATTTAAAAAATACATGTTTAAAATTAAAAATATATATATTTAAAACTTTTTAGTAAAAACTATGTATTATTATAAAACAGTAAACATTCTATGCTTAGAAACTGCATGAATAAACGTATGCATGTCCAAAGGTGCTTAATTTTTTTGGGTAAGGTACTGAAGTTTTGCAGCAATTTCTCACTACGCATCCTGACCTCATGGACGTCCGGGTTTAGTAGGAGCTGCCGACTGATTTGAAAATGAGAAATATTCTTCTATTTGAAATGTGAAGACTAGTAAATCTATATAATTTTCCTAAGGAATTCCAGTACAATTTGCATCTCTTTTGTACCATGTCCAAGAATTTATTACAGCCATATTGAAATAATGAAAGATGTTGTGGAGGGTCCATTTAGGTAGATTTCTTATAGGAAATGTACCTATTTCAATGGCTCTCATGACATGACTTAAGGAAGATTTCTGTAGATCTTCGCCGATCATGACACTGAGTTCGTAGATTGGCTATCCAGCTCAAAGGGGGTGGAAATGGTGGAGGTTGAAATTTTCCTTTCCCTAAAATTCCTTTATAATTGGAGATAGAAAGAAAATTGAAATTAGGCTAATTATCGCCTTTTCATAAAGGACAATTTTTATATTTAAAGTTTTTTGATGGCTGCAATTGCTTAGAAGTTATGAGGCTAAAAGTGACCCCCCCCAACTTAAAGTACCTTTCAACCTATGCATGTTACCCTTTGTTGGAAAGCTTTCATCGTCAGCCTCTTCCACCCTCTTTTATTCTTGCAGCTGTAATCCTTATGAAAATTGATATTAAAATCTTTCATGTTTAGTCTAAAAAGTCTCAAATCATAGTCAATGATTAGTCTGATATAAAAACAAACACTTTTATTAAAATAACATCATAATCAACTCGACTAAAAGTTAAATCAAAATCTTTTAACAGATCAATATTCAAAGTTAAGTATTTGCAACATTCAACTTACTCTAAATTCCAATCCTATTAAATTTGGACATCTGCCTAAAAGTAAATGCCTAATAATACACACGTAGCGTATAGCTGAGATATGAAAAAAAATCCTAAGAAAGTCATCAGTCAGCCATCCATCCAGTTAAAGTTAGCCTGTGAAAAACGGAAGAGAGACGCGAAGTAGCTAAGTAGGTAGGTGATTGCCGAGATGCATTGCTTGCTTTTATAGCGATACCTTATTTACATAATCCTGAAAGCTAATCGATGCTGCTGCAAATGCTTAGTGGTTGGAAGTAGTGAGAACAAACCTAAAAAAAATGTCTGGGTTCGAAAAAAGTTTGGACCTTGATTTAAGATCAAGTTTCCTAACAAAAATATAGGGAGAGATTTACTTTTCCTTATATCTCCAGACTAAAGGAATCTACCTTTGCCTTCCAGCTTGCTAACGGGAATATTTTTTTGCTCCTTATAGCCATTTGCTACAATGACATTAATAAGTCACGCTTGTCAAGCCCCCCCCCCCCTTTTACTTTTATTGTAAAACCTTGCGCTTTCATTCAACTTTGTATCAATTTTTACAGTTAATAATTGAATAAAAACTGTAAAATATCTAAAATATACATCCAACACAATGTTTTTTCAGTGGAAATATTGTTAAATGTTATTGAGCAAAGCAAATGTTTTGTACTATAGACACTTGGTGTTCTAATAACAGAACAAGTATAAAAATTCATGTTGTTTGCTCTGAGGCCTGATGTCCTGTTAGTAGAACAAATGCTTGATTATCATTTGTAGTGCAATTTCTGATTATTTTTAAGTTAAAAGCACTGAATTATGCAGAAATGGTATGGTTTATAGTATGAAATTTTTAAACAAGCAGAGGATTAAATATAATGGTTTTTAGGACTCAAAAAACATGCACAAGCATTTTGACTGCAGATAGTCAAAAGCCTCCATTATTTTCTCTGTTATGACTATGCTGCCAATTATTGAGCAGAAATGAAAGCGTCTTGCTATTATTGAATGCATAATTGATAAAACCCGGGGTTTTGAAGTTGAAATTCTTAAAAATGTGGAATATAGAGTAATATAAAGATGTGTGTTAATACTAGGATGCCTGGGCCGAAGGGGGAAAAAAAAATTTACCTTATGAATGAAGAAGCACTAACAGTCGTATAAATAACACAAAAATATTCGGCTTTGTAATTATTTAATCTGATGTTTTCAGATTCATGAAAGAATGTTTTTCCTGTTATTGAAAGTATGTGTGTACTGTATTTGGCGCAGTAAACATATTTTGACTATGAAAGTTATTATCAATTAATCTTTTATTCTATATCAAACTCATTTTTTAATGAATGATATTGTAATATCTATATTTACATTAATAAAAAAGAGCACTTGAAAGTTTTTTTCTCCCTCTTACGTAAGAGGGAGAAAAAAAGTACTTTTTTACACATTAACTGACACTTCACTATTACTTAACATATTCGTAACTAACTCTTATCTTCAGTCTTAATAACCTTGAGTACTTCATGGCTAAAAAGATAATTTATTCTTATTTGTTTTCTATTATATTTATTGACTCAGTAGATACTGTAAGCATGAGGACAAATTGGTCGCCATTATGTAATTGAGAACCAAACCCTAGTTTATGGATTTTGCATTTGCTATTGGAAACTACCAGTATGTGGAGTTTGTTCTGAAGAACTGAACGAACTTCTGCCCTTTGAACAGTTGACTACTTGTAATGTAATTATTAATGTATTGGAAAAATGCTAAATGAGAAAAAAAAAAATTCAGCAATCTGTAATTTTTTGTAAAAACAACTATTTCTCAATATGTATTTTTTTTTTTGAGTTGCTTAATGTCTGCAAAATTACATCCAATTATCATATTTTAGCCTTAATTTGTGTTTTAATCTTTTTCTCTGTTATATCAATGACGAATTTGTCTCATCCTATAGTGGCACAGAAATTAAATTCTAATGTAAATTAAAGAATATTTAAACTGATAATAATCTTTCAATCAATCAAATAATTGAGTCCCATGAAAGCTGATTTGTTTTATGAATTAACTTTTAAATAAATTTTGGTAATTTAAAGTAGTTTTTAGATTTATGGCATTTAGTTTTTCTTTCATAGTAATATTTGCATACTCCATGAACAATTTGAGTATTAAAATCAAATTAACTGTTCATCTATAAAGTGACTGGGAATAAATTTTCTATTAATTTTTTCCTTTCAGACCTTTAACAGTCTACAAAGAATTATCTTCCGTGCCTCTACATTTTAAAAGGAAAATTTGTAAACGTTCACATGAGAAAAAAATTCAGCAATCTGTAAAAAAAGAACAGGTATAGTAAGATCAATTAAAGTCATTAGTAAAACTTTGAACTCACAATTTTTATCCTTATTTACATAATTTTTATATATATTTATAACAATATTTTTATGTGTATTATATATTAGTATCTTTTTTCAGTTTCATATAATAGTCGGAAATAATTTAAATTCAGCATTTGAGACTCTAGGACATATAAACTCTAATTCAATTAAGTTGATAAGATTTATATGTATTCTTCCACTTTATTACTTCCATCATAAAATTTTATTTATGTTTTTTAATTTTTTTTTCTTAGAATATTTTTAATGCTGGAAAACTTCAAAAGTAATTTCTTAAATTGCTTTTGCAAATCTTAAATCATTTGGAAATTAATTATATTAATATAATGTCTCCAGAAGATTTAAAGTTTGTTTTTCTAATTTTGTGTTCATTTCAATATATTTTCCAATTCTTTTTCGTTGTTTTTTTTTATTTTTCTTCAGAAACTTAATTATTGTTTTTAAGGTTATACTTTTTTTATTTAAGTTTTTTTGACAGTGCTATTGTTGTTTTAATCCTAATATTAAAAACTGATAAGACAAAATTGGGGCTAATAACTGTTTTAATTATCAGTTTCATTTTAGTTATAGGCAAATATCAAATTTTGAGATATTTTCCAAGTGGTTTAGGTTTATCTCTGGGAGTTCTTTAATTTGAATCGAAGACATGCTTTGTATTGTTATTAATCCAGTAAAAATATATTGCAGTGTACTAAATTGTTTATACTTTTTCCATCTTTTCAAAATTGAATGCAGTTTTCAAAATTCTGCTTATTATTCTTTTTTAAAAAAGTTTTTTAATAAGGCAGTTTTATTAAATGACAACTTTTTAAAGTTTTATGCTGTTTTTACAATAATTTGCTTGTTTTTTTTAACTAAATTTCTTGTAAAATGCTTCTCTTCCTTTGCATGCTTACTTGAGGAGGTGGAAGAATTATTTGAAATAAATCTAGAGAAAAAGGTTAGAGTCCTTTTAGAGAAGAACAGTTCCTATTATCCTCGAGCTTCTAGACTGGTAAGTAAACTTTTTCAGACACTGAAAAATACATTTTTTTTTTTAAATTTTCAATTAACTTTGAACTTAACATTTTTTTAAATATAAAAATCAATAATGCATAATCTGAAAACTTGGCTTCGAAAAACTTAATACTCAGTAAAATAATTGAAAACTTGATCTTGTTTAGGTTTCAATAAATAAATTAAGTTTTACTTTGTATTTTAAAATGCATTTATTTTCCAGAAAAGATTGCAGCTTCAAAGCTTACAGAAACCTGTCAGGAAAACAACATTCTCTCCCTGCAGAAAGTCTTGTAAGTAATTTTTTTTTCAGTTAACATTCAGACTTTTAAGTTTTAAAAATAAGAAAAAAACTTCATTTGTTTTATCAGCAAATGATGCAGTTACTGACACTGCTAATTTTTATCATAAAAACAGAACGATCTCGCTACTTTTTGTTTATTATAAAAAACATTTTTCTTGAAAGTTGAAGTTCATTAGATTTTGTGTTAAAAAAAGTTGTATGAGTTATAAAATTTATTCATATTAGAACTCCGATGGCAAGTGGCCTTTGAAAACGTTTGCCATTCGAGTTCTCTTCTATTCTAATGATTTTCTTTTAATGTGTTTTAATTTTTATTAAAGCATGATTTTTGTTGTTTGATTCTATAGTAATTCGTTAGTTAATTATGGACAATATTGTTGATGCAATTACTGGATGCTGCTGTGTTGGTGCGCAAAAGGTGTATTGTTACCTCTATTGTTTACTTCTTCTGTATTTTCTTCTTTTTTTGTATTAAAATATCTATCTTTTGTATTTTATTGGAAGTCGCAGCATTTTTGCACCATTCTGTCTAATACAAAGTTTATTTTTTTAATTTTTGATATCTTTTGTTAAATTATTTCACTTGTACTTGTTATTGTTATGATTTTCTGTGTCCTACTGTATTCATTTTTAAAATTCTGCATCATTTCTTTATGTATTTGTGTGTGTTGGTGCTCAGTTTTTGCATCCGGCAATTAGATTTTTATCTATATTGTGTGTTTTCTTCTTTAAACTTTCCAATTCCTAGTTGTTTTTAAGGATTTTGTGTTGGTGTGCATTTTACTTTTAAGTCCTTTATTTTTTAAAGTGGTGTTTGGGCTTATTGTTTTCAATTTTTTAAATTCTTATCTTTTGTGCTCTTATGGGATTAATATGACAATATACGACTTTTAGAATCGTAGTCTCTTTTAATGCTTCTGGGATTGTGTGTATTCATTTAAAATTATTTATCGGTTTTTAAATTTGTCAAGGTTTAGTGTTTTGAACTTTTATATTCTCTGCAAACAGCTTTTAATTTTCTAATATGTTTTTTTATATATTTAAGATTCACTTATTACAGCTTTTGTTCTTTGTATGTTTATTATTCATTTTGTACCTGCACTCTGTTGCTGCAGTTTTTCTCTGTAGTGTGCTTTTCTTTTTTTAATAATTAAATAAATTACTTTGACTTACTAAAAATTGCTTTTAACATTTCACCTTTTTTTATCTTTTATTTATTAATTAATAAACTGCATCTCTGTTTATTATTTATTCTGAATCTTATTTTTCTGCGATGTAGTTCTCCTACCTCACTCATTAAGGCGTCGGCCTGTGCGAAAAACATCTTTGAAAAGGACAAGTGGTCAGAAAAATCACACATCTCGAATTCAAAAGAAACAAGAAGGTAAAAATGTGCTGAAGTGTTGTATGTATTAAATTTCATATGCTGTACAATTTATTTTATTTCATTCAGAGGGCCTTTGGGAGAAAACAAAAAGGTTTTTTTAAAAAAAAATATATCAAAATTATGAAATTCCAGCTGAATATACCTGTCATTGCTCGGGCTGAAAATACTTTCCTGTCCAATATTTTTAATGTAAAAAATACTTTTATATGATATGACGCCTTTCATGTGTGTGCATCAGTAGAAGAGGTTGAACTGCACATGCGCAATGGAAACATAGTTTTTATGTAATAAAATATTAACTATTTCATTAATTCTCAGGTATCCTTCACTAAAACCTTCATTATGCTTCATAGTATCTGTAAGCAAAATTTGAAGAATTTATACTCAGTAGTTTAAATTTCTGTACCATATATAAGATTGCCATTTCAGTTTTGTTCGTATAGATTCACTCTTTTTAGGATAACAAGATCCAAAGAGTGAAATGTCTTGTTTGTCAATCATGGTTAAACTTTTCATTCATACCTTTAAATATGCATAATAATCACTGTCATGCTATTTCATGTAGTTACTCAAAATACGAAAAATTAGCTAGAGAAATTAAAGTAATAAATTGCAAAATAAAGCAATTGGAAAAGTGGAAGCAAAAAGCAACAAATACAAAAATAATAATATAAGTGTTGGAGCAAACCAAGATTTCACCGAAATCTCTGCTAAATTTAATTAATATTTCACCCTTTTAAAAAAATAAAACTGCTCAAGACCTTAATACACAAGAGTTAAACAAACATACTTCTGAGTCCCTGACTCAATATAAAATTGTTTCAATAAAAAAAATAACTCTTTCACAAAACTGAAAGTGGACATTTATTTTACAAACGCATTATTCGTGAATTTTACATTGGAACCGAAACTTGAATAGAAAATGCCAGGTTCACAACTCTTAAAACAAAAATATAAATACAGCAATGCGTGCTTTACTAGTGCTGTCAATTGTGTGAACCCAACAGTGAGACCAAATAATAAAAAAATAGTATAAGTCCAAATAAAAAACACATAGTGGATGAATTATTTTCATTTTGTACCGAGTGCTTCAATACAGTTGATTTAACCCCTTAACCTTCATGCTCGTCATATTGACATGCATCAAATTATCTCATTTTTATGATTGTCAACTAAAATTTAATCATTAATTAGCTTTATAATTTGACACAAAAATTACGTAGAATTCATAAGCATCTCAAGTATTCTATGCCTTCTGAGATGAAGAAAAACGACAGCCCCTTTCCAAAACAGAAGGGGGCATCTTATTTGATATTTAAAAAAAAAATTAATGTGACTCTTAAGGGGTTAATGGTTGCCTCACATTTTGATCAGAAAACTGTAGATCAAGCAGCACTTTTAAAGATCTACCAAATATGGGAGTCTGTTTTATGCAAAAACTTTTATGGATCAGAGAGATGCTGGCTCAAATTTTATCCTTGTCATGGGGGCTACAAAGTTACGAGAGCTCTCATGTAGCTTTAAAACTCAGTATTTATGTAAGAACCGAGTGCTCATTTTGTGTCAGAACCAGTTTTCCTTGTTTAGAAAATATTGGTTATGCATTTATTGTTTTTCAAATTAAAAAATTATTTATTTTTAAATGCTTTCTGATTGATTGATACTCCAAATACTTTAAAAATTGCCTTATTTAATTTTTTTTTTTTTTAACAGAAGAAAAACCCGAAGGAAATCTTCACACCGGATTTATTCAAGAGCTATTTGAAGAGTTCCCTGGTCTTAAGTTGCCTCCTGAAATTGTAAATCACATAAGAAAGAAATATCAACAGCATCTATTTAAGTTGCATAAACAAGTCAAAAATTGTCTTTTAAAGAAACCAAAGTCTCAGTTACAGGTAATTAAATCTCTTGCAATATATTTTTCTTCTATAATTGGCTCACAAATTTATGCACATCTAATTTTGTTTTATGCAGAGAGTTTTGTGTTTATTTATATTAGGTGCTTCTTTTCTCTACAAGTTTTAAAAATTATCTGATGGGATTTGTAGTTTATGTTTTGAAATTTTGTGTTTTTTTTTCCAGATGGTAATTAATTGTGATAGTGCTTATTTGTGAGACATTTAATGTTGAAAACTATTTCTGAACAAAACATTATGCACAGAATTTTAGAGAATTTTTTTTTATTCTTTTAAGGTTTAGATGATTCTTAATCCATTTAAGTTCTGGAAAGAGAAGATACTATTGACTTTTAAATTTCAGTTAATGTTTTTAAACATCTTTGTTGCATTTAAATTTTGTGATAAAATTTAGTAAAATTCTTGCCCAGTCTTGAAGCAGATATTTCTATTTCTTGATGCACTAGATTTTGAGAAAGTGATATTCTGTGATGTTCTGTTAATTGTTATAAAATGCAATAATTAAGTAATTTTCTTTAGCCAGACAATAATATCCTGTGTTTAATTCTTTGAGAAAATGTTAAAACTTTTAGAAATGTTTGGTAAAGCAAATAGCACACATGTTCAAAACCAAAGAATGTTGTTACAAAGCTATAAAGTCATTTCCCTCAGATGCCAAATTTATCGCCAAGTTTGTCACCAAGTCTAGCATCTCAGGGAAATGACTTTATAGCTTTGTAACATTGCTCCCCTCTTCAACGACTGCACGTCCCGGCAGTCTCATTACATAGAACTATGATCAGTAGCTCTGTATGGAGCTAACCGATTTATATGGATTTAAACGACTTTATAGCTTTGTAACAATATTATTTGTGTCCTCTTAGGCAGAAGAAGTTTCAAAACGACAAGCCCTTCTCTCCGAGTTGTTGAAGAAAAACATCCACGAAGAGCAATATTTGGTGAGTCATTTCTTTCAATTAGTATAAAATTGTGTTTCAAATTTTGGATACTTTATTGCATATTAAATGTCATCCATCACTATTTACATAATAAGAATTAATTCCTTCATTTGGAATTTTGAACTAATTGTAATTTTTTTGGGATTATTTTCATCATAAAGATATTATCTGAGATGAATTTGGCTGTGCATAAAGTTTTTCGTTTAAGTGTAGAAAGTTGTTATCTGTAAAGTTTGCTACGGGGTCCAAAGAGTCTTCTCAATCTCAAGAATCGAATCTTCTGTGTTTAAAGTGAATAAAATTGAAAACTGTTAAATACTATGAGTTTTTATTGAATTTTTGGTAAAAATAATTGGTACTTTTCCGTTAGCCGGGCGCAAATGTCGCCAATTGTCAACCAAACGCGAGGCAACTCGCCAGGCACAAATGTCGCCAAAATTTGGCAGAATTCTACATTATTTGGCGATTTTTCGCTTGCGCCCGGCTAACGGAAAAATACCAAATAATTTATATTGATGATGATTTGTAAAACCTATTCTACAACTGCATGAGATCCATATTAGTAACAGATCTCTTGATGTTACCATGCTCAGATGATGACGGTAACTTGTGAGCTGCATTACATTTTCAGAATTTGTAAAGTGAGCTAGGTTCACTTAAGGCAGACTTTTGGAGAATCGAGTTTGGCTATCCTGTCTTTTAGTTTCCATTTGAATTTATTATCAGTGTAATCTGGGATGGTGTGTATAGGTTGGAGAATAAAGATACCTTTGTTCACCTTTTTTAAAAAATTTTTCAAAGTTAAAGAAGTAACTAATTTATTTTGCTTTAAGACGTCAAATTTGATGTTGCAAAAAAAAAAAAGAAAGAAAGAAAGACCATGTCCTGGGCAACACTAACCATCACAGTAACTGATATGAAATTTCAACTCAAAAAAAAAAATGTGGAATTGATGGTTGGATCTCTCTAATCTAAGAACATTGGTGCAACTTAATCCTTGAATTTTTTAAGTGTTTATTTAACGAATTTAATTTATATATGTATATTTTGCAAAAACACTGAAAGTTTTAATTTCATATCTAATTTTGCAGGACCTTTGTAATTTTATTTTTCCTTTAAAAATCTTTGAGATCATGCAATCATGTTGATATTATGCAATTTAAGTACATTCCCTTTTAAAACATGATTTTTTTTAGCAGTGAAAAATAACCCAAGTTTAATTATTCGAGCTTAGTCAAATAATAAAAGTTCTGTTTGATCCTACAGAAAGAATCGAGAGAAAACAGAAAATATGAAAATAAAATAAAATATCGTTTAAGAGATGCAAGACTGCAGACTGTTAAGATGAAGCAATATTGTGACGAATTTCATACAGAAATGAGGAAGAAAATGCAGAAAAGAAACTTTACAGAAGAATTGGTAAGCATTAAAATATGCCATTAGAATTAGTCTCCTTGGTAATAATCTGAGCAATTTTTGGATATTTTTTTTATTTATGTGTTCATTATCATGTAATTTATGTATTGATCGTAGATTTGACAGTACTGAGAAGTAAACATGGTATCTGTAAGAAAAGTATCAATCCTCATTTTACAAGTTAACAAAATTGTTAACTGTTAGGATTTAGAAAGTGAAAGTTTTTTACAATTTTAAAACTCTCATGCAGATATTGGGTTATGGTTGATTTATTCACATTCTATGTTTCTGTTTAACTAAATTGAAAAAAAAACAGTTATGTTCCTGAAGCTTGTTTGGGTCATTCTTTTCCCTAGAGAAAAATTTATAAAGACTCATGTATTCTCAAAATTTTATTTTTAAATACAAAATGTGGTTTCTTATGGGTCATGTTTCTTCATTTAAATCAACCCTGGCCAGCACTATTTACATCACTAGCATTTTTGCCTTTTTTTCAATGAATGATCAAGTGATTAGTACAATTATTTAATTACTGTATTTTTGACTGAAAGAAGGAAAGTTAAAAAATAATTTAACAATTAATTAAGTTTTAATTAAACAAATTATACTTTTAATTACTTAATTTTAATTAAATAATTGAGCATTCTTACACTGATTTTTATAATTACATTATCACGCCACATTTATTTAAAAATTAAAAAATAATTGAATTGTACTGTTAATTTTATTTTTTTACATAAGTCTACATTTTCTATTCTTAAACATAAATTTCAGTAAACATTAGCAAATTAAGAGCATTCGAACATTTGTTGTTCTTATACCTTTTAGAGTGTTTGCAGGAATATCTAGAAAACTTATAGGTAAATGTTTTGATGCCAGAAGTCTGTATTTGCAAACACAATATTCCATTTGTTAATTTCTTAGTAAATTTTTAAAAAAAATTAAATTCTTTAAAGGAATTTTTTAATTAATGAACGTTTTGATGATTTCTAAATTTCATCATTCATTTCGAGTTGAAAATGGTTTAAAAAGTGTGGTTACAAATGTATACTGTGTAAGTATACTGATTTTTAAAAAAAATGCTTAAAAGGAATTTTTTAATTAATGAAAGTTTTGATGATTTCTAAATTTCATTATTCATTTTGGAGTTGAAAATGGTTTAAAAAGTATGGTTACAAATGTATACTGAGTAAGTATACTTATTTAAAAAAAAAAATGCTTAAAAGGAATTTTTTAATTAATGAAAGTTTTGATGATTTCTAAATTTCATCATTCATTTTGGAGTTGAAAATGGTTTAAAAAGTATGGTTACATTGTATTCTGAGTAAGTATTTTAAAAAAAAATGCTTAAACATTAAATAATTATTTTGAAGCTAAACACAGTTAGTGAATCCTTATTTCTGATTCATGCATAGCTGCTAGCTTGAATCTTCTGGCAAAAATAAATAAATAAATAAATAAATAAAAAAATTACCTGTACTCTTAGAGTTGTAAATCTAAAAAGAATTTCTTATTTCAGAGATCACGTTTAACATCCTGCTGCTCTCTCTTTTTGCTCCTGACTCTTATACATAGTACAGCCTGAATCCATTGCTTTTGCTTATTTATTTTTACAACTGGATTTAGTTAACTATTTTTCCTCTTTAATAAAACAGACCTGCCCACTCTCCCGCCTCCCGATTCTCACCGATTTCCTCCCACTTTTTAGTATTTTCGAGAAATTGGAGCAAATAAATAGTAATAATAAAAAAAAGCAGTAAAGGAGCGACGAAAGAAAAATCCAGCGCTTGCCTCGACCACATTCTCCTCAAATTTCAAATGCAGGACATCATTCCCCTACAGATTCTTCATTAGCACTTTGCCACTGTATCATGTCCAAGGTTGCTGAAATGGCCACAAATAAAGTGGAAGGATAAAAATCCAAATACAGCGCACTACGTTTACATAGAGTTGACTACTGTCTTTCGCCATGGGTACTCGGTTCATTCGCAGCTTTGACTGTTTAGTGCGCTGGGGAGAATTTGTTTATCTCTTCTGCCTATCTTGTCGTGTTAGGGGTATCACTGAAATATTTTTTAAATTTTTTTTGTCGTGCATGTCTTTTTCCACCAGTCCAGATATGATGTCATCGAAAGAATCGAAAATGAAATACCAGACTGTATTTACCAAGGCCTATTCCGAGGAATATTCGTTTATTATCGCATCGGAAAAAGATAAATTGTATGCATTTTGTACTATTTGCACGTTTGAGTTTTCAACACATGTATGTACGCACATGAAGAAATGTAAATCCATAAATTAAAGCTCTGAAGTACGAAAAAATATATAGGTAAGTCAATTTATATTGGTAATACTGTCTAGATATAAAATATTTATGGAAGAGTGAGAACTGAAAAAAGTGTCTTTAAAAACTGATAAGATTATTTTAAAACCCAGCTAAGCAATTTTTAAAAATCAATAATTTTTTTTATTATGTAAAAAAATAAAAGCCTGAGAAAAATATAGCCAAAATAAAAGATAGTATCATTAGGCCTCCTTCACCCTATTTGTACACGAGTTAAATAAAGTAAATCTTGGCCCTACTGCACATTTTGATATATATAATTGAAAATGTCTCCCTCTTTTTATAATCTGGAGGTTGGCAGGTCTGATAAAAGAAAAAGCTTTTAATTGTGGTTAGAAGGTGTCAAAATAAAAGAGTTTTTGAAAGGAAATTCATGAACAGTCTTCATTCCTTTATTTTATATGCATTATTTGATTTATCTGTACTTATACTGATAAAAAAAATCTTTTACAGATTCTTGAGAAAGTTTTTATGGATGTTTTGGATATGCAGAAGGAGCAAGTTAATTATTTGTGCGAAGAAGTGAAGGAAGCTGAAGAAAATGATGCAAAGCAGCACCTAGCTTATCTCGATGCACTAGAAAATCTGTATCCTTTTTATAAAGAGGGATAGATGAAAATAATTTTTTCTCTTTCTTTTTTGCAAGGAGTCAGATTTTATGAACCTATTAAAATTTCTTTTTTCAATGTTACTGGTAATTCTTCAATAGATGTTGTTAGAGTAATGCTTATATACAACCAAACTATAAACATTTGTATTTGAAAGGTTTGGCAAGTTTCTTTAATAATAAATGTGTGACATCTATTTAACACATTCATCTCTATGAGCAAATTAGATGCAAGCTCTAGAAAGCGAAAAAGTAACCGTGCTCACTCTAGGGCCAGGGGTTCCCAAACTTTTCTTTTTATGTACCCCTTGATTATTCTTTTTATTTTGTCGCACCCCCTACTATCATATCCAACCCCCCCTCCCCAACTATCCACCTATGAAAAGAAGTTTTAATAATGTTAGCTTAAGCATCAAATGACTCAAATTAATAACATTTGCAGAACTTATGTTTAGTTTTACATTTTATTCCATTTTTACAATAAATTAGCTCAACGGCAAAGCAAATGAAACCAATGTTGTAATTATTTTGTATTAACTATAAGGATAGTTAAAAATTACACTTCGTAATAATCAAATATTCAAGTGGTATAGTTATTAATCGGCAAGTATTAGCTTGGAGAAACAAAATTCTCTAACTTTTTTAATCTCTTATATTTCTTGTTTCCGCCATTAACAACTTTAATTTTGGTAACCTTTGCACTAGGCAATTTATAAATAAAAGAAAGAGGTGATCATATTCTGCAGACATCTATTAATATGTTTAACTTAATAAATTTGTGATGCAAGTCAAATTTTAGTGCGCAGCAAAGATTCCTGAAGAACAAGAGATCTCGCCCGTAGCGATGAATGTGTGAACCATAAAAATAATTATTTTTGCCTCATTTAAAACCTTGAATTTGTCCAAAGAAAGCATTTGTTGGGATTCTTATTTCACTATTTTATTCCAATTAAAACTACAGAAAAATTACTAGTTGTTTCTGGGAAGTGTATGAGGAACATGCTACATCAAGTAGAACATGCAAGAATGATTTAAAAGATGACGATTTTGTTATACATTACAAAAGCAGATGGGAAAATCATCAGAAAATTTGAATTGTAAGTATTGCGGGATGAAAATTCTAGGTAAACATAGTTGAATTTAAATGAAGCGCTGGATCGAAAATGTCCAGAATATGGCAGATTGCAACACAAGGCTATTTTCTTACATGATAATACTTCCTCCTATGTTGAAAAATCAGTCAAGGGAACTGAAGAAGCACTTTACTAGGATGAGCTGCTGTATTCACCAGATGGTTCTCCTTTAGACCACCACATTTTTGGATTGATGCAGAGCGGCCTTTCTAAAGAACGATTCGGTTCATATGAGAATACAAAAAATTTGCTTAATGCAGAGGTCCCCAACCTTTTTTCCCCTTGATTATTCTGTTTGTTTCTGTGTTCCCCTACTAACATATCCAACCCCCCCCCCCCCCAACTATCCGTCTATGCATAGAAGTTTCTTATCAATAATGTTTAGCTTAAAAGTGAAATGACTTGAATGAATAACATTTGCAGAACTTATTTTTGATTTTACATTTTATTCCATTTGTGCAATAGTAATAGTTCAACGCCAAATCAAATGAAACCAGTATTGCAATTATTTCCTCTTAACTTATAAGGATAGCTAAAAATTGCACTTCAAGTATTCAAGTTGTGTAGTTATTAATTATCAGGTATTCACTTGGAGAAGCAAAAATCTCTGACTCTTTAATCCCTTAGGTTTTCTTGTTTCTGCCATTAACAACTTTGATTTCACATACCCCAAATTGATCCTTTGCGTACCCCAGGTTGGAAACCTCCGACTTAATGATTATTTCAACACAATCAGAATTCTTTCTTCACGAAATCCGGAAAGATGGGTTAACGTTGTAGCTTCTGAGGGATAATACTATGAATAAAGTTTCTTCCATATGATAACTAGCAAATGTCTTTTATTTTTCCCTTAAGAAGTAGAATCAGTTCATAAATCGCCAAATGCATATTACTCTTTCTGCATTTACATCGCAAAGTTGTAATGTCGTGAATTTAGTGTGATAATTTTTATTAACAAATAAATAAAGTGTATTTTGATATTTAGAAAAAGTTATCAATCCAAAGAAATTAATTTAAAATTTTTAAAGTTGTGTTGTTTCTGTTTCAAAAATCCCTCAGATGTAGATATTCAGGACAGGACGTTTATTAACATATAGAAAAAGACGGAAAGAAATAAGAACACAAGCACACAGCATTTAACTACGCACACAGTCAAACATCATGGCGATTGACTCGAAGAAGGAATGGTATATCTAAGAATAGGCAAGCAAGGAGTCGCACAGTTATTCATGCTTACGAAAAAATAGTTCGCTTTCTTCTATAAATTTAAGTTATTTTTTTAAAATGAATATAATTTTATATTGTGGGAAATTTTCTTTAACTCCATCGCAGATATCAAACCCAGTTTGCGATGCTTTCTGAGGCAATATCTACTGAGAAGAAAGACAAGGAAGTGCAGGTCAAGGCTCAAGAAGAGGTAGAATTATTTTTAATATGTTCATTTTATTATCATGTACAAAACATGTTTAGGTTGAAGTTTGGCAGCATCTACAAAAAAGAAATGGATTTTGAAGCTAGCTGTGCATTAGAGTGCCTGCCAAGCAGAACCTTTGAAAAAGTGGAGATCCATTTCTCCTCCTCCTGAATTGAATTCCAGTGTCAGTGTTCGAATTTAATATCGTATGAAGCGTCAAATTATACTTCATTTCGTATTAATAATGTGTTACATTATTGAAACCTTTTGGAAATTCTTTTCAAAATTTCATCTTTTCAAAGTTTCCTTGTTCCAAAAAGTAGTTGTTTTCTCACCTACGTTCACTGATTATGAGTGTTTTTTTTTAAATTTCCCACGCTAACTCAGCTTATCAAAAGATTATGAGTTTGATAATTTAACTGCTATTACAATCCTAAGTAGTAAAGCATTAAATAAGAAAGAGAATTATAAGTTAAAAAAAATGAATAAAATCAGTTTATAAAAATACACTAAACTAATAAACAAATATACAAAGATGACAGAAATAATTCTACAAAATAAATAATGCAATTCTAGATAATTATTCAATTCTTCATATAAAATAATTCTACAAAAAAGTAGAAATTTTTTTTTATTTGAATTATTTTCTACTTTTTGGTCTTTAATTTGTAATTCATTATTATGAATATTATAAGAACAAGGTGGTGTCGGTCATATGGAATCAAAATTTAATTAAATTAATCAATTGACTGCCAATTATGTTCCGACTAGATTAAAGTAATGTGCTATCGTCGATAACACACAGGAGTGCAAAATTTCAGAACTCTAACCCGTCAGGAAAAGATCGACTACAAAATTCCATCCTCACAAACATGAAATGAGTGAAGTTAAGTAAAAGTGTGTGAAAACAAAATATCTCAGTTAGTTCTTAATGATTTATTATAGCAGATATTTTCAGTATATCAGAAACAAAATAATACAATTGATTAATAGATAGCATATAAACAACCAAAAGTCAAAGATTTAACAAAAGTAATACATACTAGTTTTACATATGAATCAGATTTAAAAGTTTGTTGCCAAATATTAAAATCAAAGGTTTATTGTAAACTTCTAACACTCCTTCTCAATCAAAACCTTTTATTTTTTAAAAAACCTGACAGTTCACTCAACTTTTCAAAAGTATGTTTTGACAGTTCTTTAGTTAATACATCTGCCAACTGTTCTTGAGATTTAATATAATGCAGTTCAATTTCTTTTGCAGCCACTTTCTCACGTATGAAATGATAGCCTATATCAATACTAGAAAATCACCCGTCATGGTTTGCGCGGTGCATATTGCCTCTTCATTTGAGAGATCTCCCTTCAAATTTGACGTGTTTAAATAGATATATATGTGAGAGAAATTTTTAACATTGATTGAAAACATATAAAATAAACATATGTTTTATGACAGGAAATATTGTTTTTTATTTACATATTATTTAATTATTTCTTTACTCAAAAAACCTCTTGGTAAACAACATTTCGTGTGAAGTATTTTTTGTTGTTTAATAATTTTCCTTGTACTTCAGATGTCTTTGTGTAAATTTTAACGTGATTGGGAATCCTAGACCTTGAAAGTGCAACATAGAGCTGTCCATGTGAAAAGACAGGCTCATTGAGGTAAATTCCAACATGATCGAACATTTGCCCCCTGCGATTTGTTGATAGTCATCGTGTAAGCTGGAATTAACGGGAACTGTCAGCGGTTGAGAACGAATGGTAGATTCACGTCACTGGTGGCTAAATTCATTCTTGGCAAGAAAACAACATCGCCACGATTGCATTCAGATACAATTTGGCGTCCTAATTATATCACGCGCATGATATACCACTGACGTGATTTACTACTTTCTATTGAAAAACGGAAATTAACTTGAAATATTGGATTAATATAATTTAAAATTTCTCGGGAACTATTGATCATAGCGAGATAAATTTTATATCAATCAATAGAAAATTTTATTTCACTATTTTAGAGCTATAAAATTTGAAAGTAGAACGACAATTACTCTTTTAAATTTAAAATTACTGAAATTTAGGTTCTCTAACAATGAAATAATGCTGTATAACGTCTCTCATTGCTATGGCGCGGGTTTTATTGTTGGTGATGTCGGAGCGTTACCGGAGAATCTGGGCTATTATATTATTAATGCTTGGTTCCTTTTTTATTTCACAGTTAGATCTTTTAAAATATTTCGAAGCCACAAAGCTTCAATCACAGCTGAACTCTCAGCAATATATTCTGCTTCAGTACTCAACAAAGCCACAGTAGCTTGCTTTTTCGAGTCCACGGTACAACAGAACCATAAACTTTAAAAAGATTTCCAGATGTTGATCATCTCCCTGTTACAGTTCTGATATACTTTTCAGATTAGGAATGCAGCAGAATTGGTTACAAAGATGTATCATGATGTTATTCAGATATTAGCAGATAGATATAATATGCATTTCAGTGGACTGCTTTTGATGCGACTGGCTCGATGGTCACCATTTGAATAGATATATTACTGTGTGCTGGTTTTTTTTTTCTTTCAAAATAACTATCCAATGTACATGATATGCTTAAAACTTAAGTTATTTCATGATAATCTGAAATTTGATCAAGCTAAATTGAATCAGTCTTTTGCTTTATTTCATTTGCATAAATCAGTGATGGTGAACCTTTTTGAGAAATGGGTCAAATTTTGTCCATTATTATTTTTTAAATATTAGTCCGTGGGTCACTAAATCAATGGTGTCACTTGGAAAAGGTGCCAATAAAAGTTAGTTTCCTGTTTTTTTACAACTTTTACTTTTGCAAGTGAAGTTATGACCAATCCGAAAGAAAATCAGTTAGCCAACGACCACTTGGAAATATTTTTTTTTATCAATTTCGCATTAGATATTTATACTTTAATTTTTTGATATTTTCAATCGTCTGTTCTCGCTTTTACGATATAAAAAATAATTGATTGGGTTATTGCAAAATCCTTTGTGGGTCGTAGGTTCGCCATCACTGGCATAAATTCTGATAACTTGTAACATTCAGTGAAACAACTAAAAAACAACCTATATAATTTTATTTGTAGGTAATAAGGTCCATGCAGAGAGACTTTCGAAAAGAACTGAAAAAGGAAATTCGATTCATGCAGAAGGTTATCCTGGAATGTACAGAGGACACTCATTTTAGAGAGATGGATGCAGAGTTGTACAAGGAAAGGCTGAGGAAAAGATATTTATGATAGAATTGCATGTATATAAAATGTAAATACAGGATTATAATTTGAAATTTTATGTGCTGTGTAATAAATTTAATTTAATATTTATTGATGTGTCATGCATTCATTACTTACTAAATAACCAGAAACATCGATAGAATTATAAAAAGGAAGTTAAACTTTCTTTGAACGAATTGGTAGAAAAAGGGCCAGTGAGCTAATCGATTTTGAAATTCTGTCGCCTGTTTTTTCAACACTGAGAAAGCAATAATGAAGGGCCCGTGACTTCGTTGTGGAAGTCTTTTTTTTTAAAAATCCATTCCATCTGTTAAACTCAAATGCTAGCACGGGCCAAATAAACAAAATGTAAGCTTGTGTGGGCTGCAAAAAAAGACGAATTTCAATTTAATGGAAACATGGATTTATGTCGAAAACTGGCATAAAAAAGAATAAGGACAAAGCTGAAGTTAATGTTTCCTTCCTGACACTTGCCATCCTGATTCGGGGTATATCTTGTTCGTTGGTATAAAAAAGAATAAGAACAAGGCTGAAGTTAATGTTTCCTTCCTGACACTTGCCATCCTGATTCGGGGTATATCTTGTTCGTAGTGATTACTTTCAAAACTGACCCAACTTGGCTGTCAGCAGTTCTAGATCGGAAAGGAGATATATTTCCTGTCATTTGTGCAAAACTTGGAAATTATTTCACTTGCTAATTTTCCAATGTTTTGAAACCTGGCTGGCAAATATTTGTAAAATTCAGGCATCCCAACATCATTGAATTTTGCCTTCAAATATTAACGGCATTGAATCTCGATTACCTCCATTTGCATATGGAACATCTAGAGCTCCTAACAACCACAGTTGTCATCTCCTGGGTTAAAGGACATTCGGAGGGTGCCAGGGAACGACGTTGCTGACCAGTTAGCTAGACAGGCTACCCATGACAGCACTATCAACATTAATCTTCCTAAATCTCGCCTTAAGAAAATATCAAGATGTGTTCTTTTGAAATTGGGCAGGATAGAGGTAACCTTTCGGAAACGGGACGGCGAACTTGCCTTTTCGCAACTCGGGTTATCATTAATCGAGCCTCATTCAGTTCAAAAATCAATCACATCATCACGGAACAAGGGCCCTTCTTGACCTATCTCTACAGGTTCGGTTTCGATCGTTGCGTTTGCGGTGATAAAGGTGATCCAGACCACTACGCAACAGACTTGCTTACACCGCAACATACCCCCAAACTCGGAGCCAGGCCGGCTCCCTGTCGGTTGGGTGGGTATGTGTGAAACTTTGTTCACAAGAACAAAGAAAGGAAAACTTAGATATTTAAAAGCATTACACAGCATTTAACATAAGTATAAGTTAAGCATTTAACCAGATATTTTAACAAGCATTTTATCCAATTTCGATTTATAAAAAATTACAAAATAATAAAATACATATTGAATACAATAAGAAAAAAATAATAAGAATAATTTAAGAATCGATAATAAGTAAAAAAATATGCATAAATTAAAAGATATAAAAAATGTCTATGTCAAATTCCTTACACAACTTAAATTCAAAAGTAAAAAAAAAAAAACCTAATACGAATCTAAACTTACATAATATGAAAAATGATAAAGCCTTTTTTCAATAAGATAAATAAAAGAAAAAGTATAAAGTGAATACAACAAGAAATTCTAAATGAAAAAAACAGGAAGAGAATATTTCGTAATTATCTTGATAAACTAAACAGCAGGAAAAATATGCTAGTTGCATTGTCTGTAAAAAGACCAGTTGTGCCGTCAGACAGAATCTCAAAAAAGTAAAAAGATTTTTCTCGATCAAATTAATTTTTGCAGCGTGGCAGGGACATCTGAAGTACAATGCCGAATGAAAAGTAGGAAATCTGGTATGATAGTTCAAATTATACTTTCAAAGCAGTTGAAGCAGCGCAAGAAGTCGGCTTGCAACAGACTGCCCGGTGATGAAACTCTTTCATTTCATGAAGCCCAGTGCTGAAATCCTATCGACCTGGTGTGAAAATATTGTTCAAAACAAATGATTCCTGGCACGACTCGTGAATAATATGAGGATCCTACATGAATGAAGGCATGACAGCATCGTTTGATTAAGAAAGACTTTTCTCGTTTCCACAAACCATTAAGACATTCATTATGGAACTTTTTCAATATACTTTGTGTGTTAATTGTTGTTGTTGCTTCTTAATTTTTTCTCTCCTTTCTGTAATTTTTCTGTACGCTGAGAGTGTTGTATTACCGTAAATTTCCTGTGCCTTAAAAATATGCGTTGTGGGCCGCAAGGTTGACATCCTTGCTTTAAAGCTTTCCCAGAGGCCGTAAAGGGACACAAGACAAAATTAACTGGAAACATTAATTGAAACCGATATAGCACACTTTCCGCCCATCTCATAAATACCACCAGAATTGAAGCACGTATAAAATCGTGAGACCAATTTCTGTACACCGGTGTCGATTTCTTCAACCTGTGCTTATTTCTTGAATTGAATCTACTCCTGAAGAAATTTTAATTTAATCTCCAAATTACATTGTTTGTGAAATTTGAACGAAGTTGGATGAACTCTTTTTAGAAAAGAATGTGGAAGCCTTTCTAGGAGGGCGCCATTTTTTTTTTCTCTTGACCGAATCAGATCGGCAATAATTTAGCCCGTCTTTTGATGGCAATTTTCATCTCTTTTTTGATTACGGAATGAAAAGAACTTTGGAAGGAATAGGGGATAATAGCCTTTGTTGATGAAAATCCCAAAAAACCCCTCAATCAAATTCAAACTCTTTTTAGAAATCTCTTAATTTCTCCGTTTCTAATAGCCCGATTTGGGACCTAATTATATTAAATATCTATTTCTTGCCCTTAATGTATTCCCGGTAGAATTTTAATTAATCTTGAAATTAAATGCTTTGGGAAATTCGAACAATGTTGGATGAACTCTTTAGAATTCTCTTAGTTTCTCTGTATTTAATAGACCGATTTCGAACATAATTTCATTGAATATCTTTATTTCTTGCCCTTAATCTATTCCAGATGGAATATTAACTTAATGTTCAAATTAAATGGTTTGGGATATTCGAACGTAGTTGGATGACATCTTTTTAGAATTCTCTAAATTTTTCCGTTTCTAATTGCCCGATTTCAAACCTAATTGCAATAAATATCATTATTTCATTTAGGTAATCTACTTCCAATGGAATATTAACTTAATCTTAAAATTTTATAGTTTGGGAAATTCGAACGATGTTGGATTAAATCTTTTTAGAATTCTCATAATTTTTTCTAATGACACAATTTCGAACCTAATTGCATTAAATAAATACATTTCGTGCCCTTAAACTATTCCCAATTGAATTTTAATTTAATCTTCGAATTAAATAGTTTGGGAAATTTGAAAGAATTTGGATGAAATCTTTGTAGAATTCTCCTAATTTCTCCGTTTCTAATTTTCCGATTTCGAACCTAATTGCATTGGATATATTTATTTCCTTCCCTTAACATATTCCCAATGGAAGTTTAAGTTAATCTTCAAATTTAATGGTTTCTGAAATTCTATCGAAGTTGGATAAATTCTTTTTAGAATTCTCTTAATTTATCCGTTTCTGATAACCCGATTTCGAACCTAACTGCATAAAATAATTTTTTTTCTTGCCTTTAATCTACTCCAAATTTATTTTTAATTTAATCTTCGAATGAAATGTTTTGGGAAATTTGAACGAAGTTGGATGAACTCTTTTTAGTATTCTCTTAGTCTCTCCGTTTCTAACAGCCCGATATCGAAAATAATTGCATTAAATAACTTTATTTCTTGCCCTTATGTATTTCCAACGAAATTTTAAATTAATCATCACTTTAAACAGTATGGGAAATTCGAAAGAAGTTGGATGACATCCTTTATTTATTCTCTTAATTTTTTTCGTTCCTTATTGCCCGATTTCGAACCTAATTGCATTGAATATGTTTATTTTCTTCCCTTAATATACTTCCAATGGAATTTTAACTTAATCTTCAAATTCAATGGTTTGGGAAATTCTAACGAAATTGGATGAAATCTTTTTAGAATTCTCTTTATTTCTCCGTTTCTGATAGCTCGATTTTTAACATAATTGCATTATATAACTCTATTTCTTGACCTTAATGTATTCCCAACAAAATTTTAACTTAAACATCACATTAAATGGTATGGGAAAGTCCAACGAAGTTGGATGACATCTTTTTAGAATTATCCTAATTCTTCTGTTTCTATGCGCCCGATTTCGAACATAATTGCTTTAAATAACTTTATTTCCTACCCTTAATCTACCCTCAATGGAATTTTAACTTAATTATAACAATTAATGGTATGGGAAATTCGAAGGAAGTTGTATGATATCTTTTTATTATTTTCTTAATTTCTCCGTTTCTGATAGCCTGATTTCAAACCTAATATCATTGAATTACTTTATTTCCTTCCCATAATTTATTCTTAATGGAAGTTTAACTTAATCTTCAAATTTATGGTTACTGAAATTCGAACGAAGTTGGATGAAATCTTTTTAGAATTCTCTTAATTTCTACATTTCTAATAGCTAGATTTCGAATCTAATTGCATTAAATAACATCATTTTTTAAATTTAATCTATTTCCAAAGGAATTTTAACTGAATCTTCAAATTAAATGGTTCGTAAATTCGAACGAAGTTGGATGGAATCTTTTTATAATGCTCTTTAGTTTCTAATAGCCCGATTTCGAACCTAATTGCTTTAAATTACGTTATTTCTTACTCTTAATATATTCTCAATGAAATTTTAACTTAGTCTTCAACTTGTATGATTTGGGAAATTCGAACGAAGTTGGATGAAATGTTTTTAGAATTCTCTTAGTCTCTCTGTATTTAATAGTCCGATTTTGAACATAATTTCAAAGAATATCTTTATTTCTTTCCCTTAATCTATTCCCAATGGAATTTTATCTTTTCCTTCAGATTAAATGGCTTGGGAAATTCGAACGATGTTGGATTAAATCTTTTCAGAGTCCTCTTAATTTCTCTGTTTCAAATAGCCCGATTTCGAACCTAAATGCATTGAATATATTTATTTCTTGCCCTTAATCTATTTCGGAAGGAATTTTAGCTTAATCTTCAAATTACGAGTCAGTTATCACAACTAAAACTTTTCATAAAAAGGCATATTTTATGCCGACCTCTATAATTATGCACAATTAGGAATTTTAGAAATTAAGTTATAGAAATTTTGGTAAACATTTTGTTACAAAATATCATACTTGTCGTGCCGCAATGATATTTATTGTGGACCGCGTTTTTAAGGTTGAGTGGAGAATACTCTGAAGAGAAGAACTAAGCTTCCATTTCGAATGTCATTGCATGTAGTAGAAAAAACTTGCTCCTGTATTTGTCGGCGGAATAAGTGAGGAAATGAACCAGCTTATTTAGTTAGCTGCAGAAATAAATGTGGTAGGTGATAAAGTGTCATATCCAAATGACATCACTTACAGAGCAATCTGCGCATGGAATGTCATCCTGCGCATTTTTATTGGTTATCACCCGCTGTTTTTTTCTTTCAAAAGTCGGAAACTGTTTAAGAACGTTAAGCAGGAAGTAAATCGAAACTTTCGAAAATTAAATCACTTGACTGTTTTTAAAAACATTGGCGTGAAAAGAGCTGCAATGTCGAAAGCACATGGTAATATTTTTAAAAAAAGGTGAATTAAAAATTTCTCTTTGTGACTTCTTCTCGAGGGGAAAAAAAACTCATTTTCGTCACAAAATTTTATCCCAAGCCCAAACTGGTAAATGGTCAGGAAGGTAAAGCATTAATTAATATCAAATTACAAGAAATATAAATTAACAAGAAATAAAAGATTATTAGTTATTTGGCGAATTACAATGGAATATTTCAACTCAAGATGGGTCCTTACCTAGCTTTGGTGACAATTAGTGAAGTATCTGGAAGAAAGAAGAAATACGCCCCGCAATTTAAGAAGCTCTTCTTTTAAAGCTTTTGAAGTAAAAATAAGGTTACGATTTTTTTTCTTTTCTTTTTTATGAGCCTTTTTAAACCTTTATGAGCTTTATATCCCTCTTAAGCATTAATAAAACTTCATTCTAGAAACGAATTAAAAATTCAAATTCTTGTCTTTTCATCACTCAATAAAACGAAAAACAGATATCTGAAAAGTATGTCTGTCTATACACCATCAAAATAAAATTTTGAGGGAATTCTCAAAGTAACAGTTATTATGAAATCGTTTTTGGCAAAAAGTGCCCATTTTTGGGATTTTGTCTAATTTGTTGTAACGTGTGCATTGATAAACTATGAAGTAGAAGAAAATGCATTGCAAAAAGCCACACTGCAGATGTTTTGTGCGTAACGCTTTCATGCAAACTCGAAATTTTTATTTCTTTAAGCAAGTTTTGAACTCGCTGATCGCCTAAATCGAAATATTTGAATAAAATCGAAATATTCGAGTATTTCAATTAAATGGAAATATTTGAATAAAACTATGTGTTTTAATTGTTTTTATTTCGAATGTAACAATTTTCACTGATGCGAAGAAAAGCCATAAGAACAATTTGACGTTATGTGATAAATATGTATAAATGGATTCTTCGGAACGCTACTATCTCTAAAATTCGCGATTGATAAGTGTGTATTGTACACGTGCGACAAAATTTACAACTCTGTAGCTTTTTTTTTTAGAAATGTACTTGTCGTTCATAAATCTTGGAAAAGAAAAGCAACGGTAAGACAGAGAGACCTTTCCTTCGCATGTTTTTGGAGAGGAGTAGACAACGTACAGGTTTCGTTGTTTATGACCGAACTTTTATTTTCATTCCAAACGTTTTTGACAAACCCATTCACATTTGTTTTCTTTTGAGTGTTACTATTCCACCCGAAGAATGACTTTTTCATTGAATTTAACGTAATAACTTACGTTTTACAGATGGTTGTATACATTAATAATGTTCCTATGGTCATGCTAAAAGGAATACGCGTTGCCGAAAACGAAAGAAACAATAAGATATTTTTTTAAAAAACTAATAACCTGAAAAACCTAGGAGGGGATTGTGATAAAGCCTTTAATTTTAAATTGTTTTTAAGTAAAATAAAATTAATTATATTGTGATGAGAATTTTATTACTGCTTTATGTCTTCTGCTTTCTACACTGGTGTAAAAAATTAAAGAAAATTTAGTAAAATGCGAGAAATTTGCAATTATTACGAAAACTATGCTTCGAAATCAGTTCTGGAGAATTGTGTGACATTCAATCGAGTATCATACACATTTTGCAGTGAAGAGTCGCTCACGCGAGCAATTAGGGGGACCACCAGAAAGGGATGAAGGCGAAAATGGAGTTTCACCCATCCTGTTTCACAGAAAGCTGATAACGAGATGCAACTTTTATCAATTGTTATTTTTGATGCGCATAATATTTAAATGTATTTTCATAAACACAACTCAAATATTCGGGAAAATATAAACGTTTTCTTTAAAAATCCCAAATTTTTCCGCATGTGTTTTGCTTATAACATGCAGAGTTTTCATTCAAATTATACGAAATTTGCAGAACACTCGACAATATGTTTCAGAAGTATTGTCTTAAAATTACATACAATACGTGGAATATTAGAGGAAATATGAGTGTTTGTACTAAATACTTTTTTACTACGCATGTGCGAGACGCAGCGGAATTTTTCTTTCATAAATTCAAATCCAGATATATAGAGCAACTTTAAAAAAAATTCCAGTTGAATCCCATTAAATTTCAGGCGGATATCGGCATTTCAGTGAGGTGAATTTCAATTTCTCTTGAAGAGAAGCTAAATGATGACGGTTCTTGCACAAACTGATATTTTCTAAACTTGAATATTCGAATGGTATTCGAAGAAATGCAATTTAAATAATGTATTTAATTTATAAGTGTACATGATAGGTGGTATTCATTATATTCAATTTCCGTAAAATCGATGTTACTGTTCGAAGATTCAAATTAAAAAATATTAGTTTGTACAAGAACCCTCATCACTTAGCTTTCTCAAAGAGAAATTTAAATTCACCTCACTGAAATGCCGACAGGTTTCTGAATTTTAGCGGGATTCAACTGGAATTTTTTTAAAGTTGCTATATATATCTGGCTTTGAAGTTATGAAAGAAAAATTCCGCTGCGTCTTGCACATGCGTAGTAAAAAAGTATTTAGTACAAACACTCATATTTCCTCTAATATTCCACGTATGTAATTGAGATTTTAAGACAATACTTCTGTAACATATTGTCGAGTGTTCTGCAAATTTCGAATAATTTGAATGAAAACTCCGCACGTTATAATCAAAACACATGCGGAAAAATTTGGGATTTTTTAAAGAAACATTTATATCTTCCCGAATATTTGTGTTATGCTTACGAAAATGCATGTAAATATTATGCACGTTAAACCATAACCTTCGATAAAAGTTACATCTCGTTATCAGCTTTCTGTGAAACAGGATGGGTGAAACTCCATTTTCGCCTTCATCCCTTTCTGGTGGCCCCCCCTAATTGCCCTCGTGACCGAATCTTCACTGAAAAATGTGTATGATACTCGATTAAATGACACACGATTCGCCAGAACTGATTTCGAAGCATAGTTTTCGTATTAATTACAAATTCCTCGCATTTTACGAAATTTTCCTTAATTTTTTACACCAGTGTATGTCATATTCCATGCCTCTAATTACATTTAAATTTTAGTTAGTTAAACGTCCTGTTTTGAAGCAACACGCAGTCACTTGGCGAGGATCTCTCTCCTCTCCATACTTCCACGTCACACCAGAGGGAGAGCGTTTGGCAAAAACGATGTCAGATTTAACGTGCACCAGGTTTCCATACACGGCAGATCTTCAGCAGAATTGGGTATCGAACCGTCGAGGCCGAGATCTTGCCACTAGGTCACCGCGGCCCAAATCTCGGTTAGATATTTATTACTTTATTGTTATATATTTGCATAATGATGGTTTGGTTTAGTTATATTATTAATGTCCCGTTTTGAAGCAACATGAGGGCTATCTTGGGACGGACCTCGTAATCCTAAGCCGCGGTCAGATGGCAAGGACGACACCTGAGCTGGCAATCCCTTTCCAAACTTCCACCACACGCGGACGTTCGACACCCTAGGTATAATTTAAAGTGCAACAGGCCCCATACACGGCAGATCTTCAGTGGAATCGGTTATCTAGCCTGGAACCCTGTGGCCCCGAAGCCGAGTCCTTACCACCACGCCATCCTCATTTTTTGATGAATGAAATCAATTGGCGTAATTTCACAGTCGCAAGGCAAACATTACGGCGCATCCCAACGAACTGCGCGTTGTCTTGCGCATTGCTATGGCGACACTTTTTCCTCCTGCAAGAACTAGGCCATTGGACTACATAACTCGACTTCGACTAATACTATTTTGAGTAATGCACTAAATGCTGTGATCAAACGTCACCTCAAACATATCGCTTCTGAGTTAAACACAGATCTTTGAAAGATTGTTTATGAATGAAACCTGGAGCCATGTATGTTTTTAAAGTTTATTATGTTAGAAGCGATGCAGTCCTGCTGAATACGGTCTCACACTTCTTTTTAATCGGGTTCAAATTCAATTCTCCAGTGCGCCACAGAACCTATGCAGATTAGATGCCGCTCGATATGTTTTGTAATTGGTGTCTTTCCTTTAACTGTATTGTTGACCACTTGCAGGATTGTATATATTTGTGTGTATGCGTATTATTTTTATCTGCTTCGAGTAGTGCGATGTCTGTAGCTATCTCGCGTTGAGATAGATGATTGACTTCACCCGTAATAAAATGTTTTTATGTATTCTTGGTCTGCCTTTCTGCTCTGCTCTGCCCTGCTCAAACGCTATAGCTTCTACTTTTCATAATTTTATGCCCGACTTCTTCGGCATTAAATATATCAAGAAGAACTTACTCTCAGATAATTCAAGTGTCAGCAAGTATTTCTCTTGAATGATTGCTGAAGACCATCCTCTCGTTCTCTCCGTTTCAAATCCTGCATTTCGAAAAAGAAATTTTTTTCAACTAATTTAATTCTTTCGGTTTTTTTTTTTACATTATAGACCAAAATTCGTTTTTCTACTTCATTTCATTGTTTTGCTTGTTTTCAAGTCTTCTTTTAATTTTCTTCTTTACTTTTATTCTAATTTTTAAAGAATTGTCTTTCAAAGACTGAATTGTTTTATATACTTACTTCTATAAACCTCGTGTTGCACATTTGTGGCGCACGAGGAATATGTCATATCCAATAATGAATATTATTGAACATAATATTTATTATTATATACATATCCATAAAAGTATTAATGGAGTTTTATGTATAGAATTTTAAATTTTTATGGGAAAAAACTAATATTTCACGAATCCATCGAGAATTCGAAATCACACCTCGCCGTGTCAGCATGTTTCATTCAAATATAAGTTACATTTAGCAAGTCTGAAGGATTAAGATGGAATATTATCGGCGAATACAACCAGGCTTGGAATTGTGTTTTGAATTGAGTTTGTGTCTGTGAGCATGTTAACTCGAAAACTATTAAAGCTACAGGGTTGAAATTTGGTATGTGGTCTTCACATAATTTGTAGGTTTCTATCAAATTTTAGACAAAATACATCCACGGGAAGTCTGTCTGTCTGTACGTTCGTGTTAATGTGAACGTGATAACTCACAAACTTAAATAGCTAGGTGGATAAAATTTGGTACACATTTTTATCATCAGGAATGTAGGTTTGTATCAAATTTTGGACCCAATCCGTCAAAGGGTTGACTGTCGGTCTGTATAATCGCAAACTTTTGAACGCAAAAACTTCTTAAAAAAATTACTTTGATAAATGAAATTTGGTATGTGGTCTTCTTACCTTAATGGTAGATTTGTGTCCAATTTTTGTGTCAATCGTTTAAAAGAAAGGCGTTCAAATTGCAAATTTCGTTTTCTTTATCTTGCATCCAGTCCTATTGGTAATCACGCAGGCTTCTAATTCCATTTCCGCCTTCAGACATCGTGGTTTGACGTTACGCTTATTTTTTTTCTCCACTGCGTTAGGGGTTCTTGTTCGTTTTACTGCCTTTTAGCTTATTTTTTTCTCTACATGTGTTAGGAGTATACGAGAAAGTTTTGGGGAGACCACTCCCGCTGGTTGCAAGTGTTAATGTTATGTTACTTCTTACATGTTTGTATGTTATTGTATTAAGCTCTTACATGTTTCAAAAATACACTATTGTATATTTAATTGAAAATTATGTATTAACTTCTTTGGGAGGGGAATATGCTTTTGACCTAGGGCGTAGAAATGTGTAAATCCGGCACTTGGTATATGTAGGGTTACCATAAATTTTTTAGTTGAAATCTTGACACACCTGAGGGGGGATTAAAGGTCTTGGAAGGGGGTCAAAGTATAGTATAAAATTCTAAATGCTGCCTACGACCCTCTTTCATAACACTAGCACATAGTTTGAGGAAGTGAATAAAATGAAGACTTCAGGATGCCAAGAATTACTAATATAATAGCCCAGATTTCTCGGTAACGCTCTGACGTCACCAACAATAAAACTCGCGAGACGTTAAACAGCATCATTTCACTGTTACAGAACCTAAATTTCAGTAATTTTAAATTTAAAAGAGCAATTGTCTTTCTAATTTCCAATTTAATAACTCTAAAATAGTGAAATAAAATTTCCTATCGATTGATAAAAAAAATTATCTCGCTATGATCAATAGTTCCCGAGAAATTCTAAATTATATTAATCATATATTTCAAATTAATTTCCGTTTTGTAATAGAAAATAGTAAATTACGTCAGTAGTATCATGCGCGTGATATAGTTTGGACGGTTATTGAATTATACACTATATGCCCAAAAGTATCCGGACACTTGCAGATTTTAACATTTTTTAGAATTTCTCCGGAATGGTTTAACCGACTGCCTTTAAACTTCGGACATGTAAAGAATAGACAATAACTGACATTTTACATTGAAGTTTCGGTCCTGAGGGCAATTAGGGGGCCGTTTACAAACTGATGAAGACAAAAACGTTTTTGGCCCACCCCGCTTCACAGAATACTGATAACAAGATGAAACTTTCAGAAATGGTAATGTTTAATGTGCATAATATTTACAGGAATTTTTGTAAACTCAGCGCAAATATGTGGGAAGATATAAAGGGTTTCTTAAAAAATCTCAAATTTTCTCACCTGTTTTTTGCTTATAACATGCAGAGTTTTCTGTTATATTATATGACACTTACAGAAAAGATGACAATATGTTACAGAAGCATTTGTGTAAAACTTTGGAAAAGAATTGTTGAATATTACAGGAATTATGAGCAACTTTAGTAAATAGTGTTTTACTGCGCATGCGCGAAACATATTGTAATTTTTCTTTCACAACTTTAAAGCCAGATATATAGGGCAACCTATATAAAAAATTCAGTTCAACATCATTAGTATTCAGAAAGATATCGGCATTACAACGAGCAGAATTTTAGCTCCTGTCGAAGAGAAGCTAAAAGATGAGGGGTTGTA
>BGPR01001819.1:64597-87798 GCA_013235015.1 Araneus ventricosus | reverse complement strand
AAAGGCAAATTTTCACTTCAAAATTTCTTTAAAATTTTGCAAAAATTAAAAAAAAGTAAAAAAAATATTTTAAAATCATTCATGGCGATACTACTTCAACCATTTATTACTATCCTTTTTATTTTTATAAGATAATACTATTTGTTATTTTGTTGCAGCTTGAGAGATTACCGATCGTAAATAAGACTGCGTCCTTTAGGTTTACTCACTCTTTTGAGACACAGTTTTACTTTTTAAGAACAGTGGGAATAAGAACTTTTAAAAAATCTTTTCTTTTAAATATAACTAATTTAGTCCTAAATTTGCGCCCCCTGGTAATGACGCACGTGTCCTACCTGCCCACCCTAGTTACGCCACTGGTAATCGGGTCTCGAAGTCGTGATTCTCTGGTCCAATTCGATATGAAATAAGATTGATGATATCAAAAACTGTTTCTTTATTGTCAATGCTTAATATTTCAATTCTAACTGTTTCTTTATCGACAATTCTTAATAATTCAATGCTAAATGTTTCTTTATTGGCAGTGCTTAATAATTCAGTGCTGTTTCTTTATTGTCAATGCTTAATAATTCAATGCTGTTTCTTTATTGGCAGTGCTTAATAATTCAATGCTGTTTCTTTATTGGCAATGCTTAATAATTCAATGCTGTTTCTTTATTGTCAATGCTTAATAATTCGATGCTAACTCTTTCTTTATTTTCAATGCTTAATAATTCAATGATAACTGTTTCTTTATTTTCAATGCTTAATAATTCAATTATAAGTGTTTCTTTATTTTCAATGTTTAATAATTCAATGCTAACTGTTTCTTTATTGTCAATGCTAATAAAAATAAAATATCAATGGCAAGATTACGACACGATTAAATTTTTAACGATAACGATTTATGATTTAAGATACGAAGTAAATAGGTTCTCTAATCTGAATATCTAATTCAGTTTGACAATCTTATGAGCTAAATAACATTCAGAAACTACAACCAATGAATAAATAATAATAAAAAAAATAAATATAAATATAGCAAAAACTAGTTCCCTAATAATAACCAAACTAAAAAATTATTTATAATTTAGAACTAGCAGAGCTGCTAAAAATAGTAGATTAATTAGCGCCTTGAAACTAACACCATTTCAATTTTTATATCATTATATCACGTTTAAAAACATTTTTACTAAGAAAAATTCCGTCAAAGGATAAAACAGATTCGGAAAAACCCAAAAATAAAAATGGCTTTCATGATAATTTAATTTTTAAAATTATTTTCACCATTAATCGCTGAAATGGTTACAGAGAAGACATTACACTTAGAACTAATTACATCAGAGGTTCCCTACCTGTGGTACGCCTGCAGGGAAATTTAATAAACCTCTGTATAAAATATCAAAAGATGATGATTTACAAGAAATAATCAAATCAATTAAATTGAATAATAAATCATTATTGATATATAAAGATAATCGAGAAATATTCAAAATTAACGATTTAGACTTTTTTATAAGTAAAACACATTTAGATAAAAACGAAAGAGTTTATCTAGTGTTAAATATGAATTATGACTCTGAACAGGATATAGCTAACTTTAAAAATACTAATCTAGAAATATCTGCTTTTTTAACATTTACGCCTTAATAATTCGTTTTATAACAGCGATAATTATATAATTTTACAAATTTTACTTAATTATAATATTGATCATAACATTCAATATTATGATGGTAACAATGCCAGGAGTTTCGCACTTAGCAAAATTGCTACCCCTGGAGGTATGCTAAGTTAGGGTACGCGACCTCAAATTCGGTAATGGCGGACAAATGAAAACATAAGGGATTAAAAATGTTACCGAATTTTCTTTCCCCAAGTTCGTGTAAAATGTGAAAGTTGTGCAAGTCCTAAACCTACCCTCAAAATAAGAAAAAAAGAAAGCAAAAGGAAGTGTAATTTTTAACTATCCTTATAAGTTAATGATAAATTATTATAATACTGATTTCATCCGTTTTGACGTTGAACTAATGCTATTGTAAAAATGGAATAAAATGTAAAATCAAAATCAAGTCCTGCAAATGTTATAAATTCCAGTCATTTGACCCTCAAGCTTACCTATGCCTTAACATTATTGATAAAAATTTCTTGGCATAGACGGATGGTTGAGAGGGAGAGTTGGATATGAATGTAGGAGGTACGCGAAAATAAAAAGACTAATCAAGGGGTACGCGAGGGAAAAAAGGTTTGGAACCCCTGAATCATATGAATGATTTTTTATGAGTAAAATCATTGAAATCGCCAGTTTGGTTTCAAAGAAGAATTTACATTTGGAACTATATGACCGAATTTTTATGAATTAATCATTGAAATCGCCAATTTGGCTAGAATTTTGGCGATTGCACGCTTCAGATCCCTTTCCGTATTTCGAGCATTTTTTTACGGTTTGCTCTCCGTGCGAAAAGTGGCGCAACCGCGAATGGGCGAAATCAATTCTGAATGTTTACAGTGTGTTTTATAGGTGTCATTAAACAATGTTGATTATGCAAGAAAAAGTATTTTTATATCACCATGACGCTTGGATAACAGGTATGACATTTTTGATTATCGATTTAATTGCTTTTCGATAATTTTTTTAAAAAAAGTGCGAAATGTTCAAAATTTTCTTATGAATCTGATAAAATAAATCAAGGAGTTTGTTTAGATTTTATTTTATTTTTAGCTCCAGATTAAAAATAAATAAAATAATTTAAATATAGTTAACCCTTTAACTGTTAGCCCTGAGCGTTAAACGAGCACCGAATTATCGTACTTTGAAACTCATAGGTTAAAATAAAATCATTCGTACACATTATCATTAATGTAAAAGTAACGTGGAATCTAAAAACATCTAATATGTTCTATGGACGCTTAACCTCTTAACGGTATTTTTTTTCTCTAATGTGTAAATTGTGAGAATTATGTCTTGGGAATGTGCTGTCCTATTGAGTCACAAATATAACTTATAAATAACAAAAACAAGAACAGAAATGAGAGTCCACAGAAAGCTTGAGAGGTTAATAGACTACTTGCCAATTATGTATCGAATTATAAAGTCGATAAATAACTTAATTTTAGCTTATAAGTTTAAAAAGGCCACAATTCGTAGCAAGAACTCAGCTTGGACAAAACAATTAAAGGTTAGTTGAATCAATAAGCCATCACATTCTTGAAGCAGAAGGTGACATCTAATTAAAGAGTGGAAAGAACAGAGCAGTTCAGGGCTGAAGTTCATTAGTTAAAAAGACTTAAAAATTTAACTTAAAAAAGTTCTATAGGCCATATTCTATGCATAATAAAAGTTAAGAAAGAGAAATCTTCAGAAGCCGATTCTCCAAAATATTAAACTTTTTTAATATAAACTATTACTAATTTAATAGCCCAGATCCTCCGGTAACGCTCTGACGTCACCAACAATAAAACTCGCGCCATAGCACTGCGAGACGTTAAACAGCATTATTTCATTGTTAGAGAACCTAAATTTCAGTAATTTTAAACTTAAAAGAGTCACTGTCGTTCTAATTTTAAATTTAATAGCTCTTAAAATAGTGAAATAAAATTTTCTATCAATTGATATAAAATTTCTCTCGCTATGATCAATAGTTCCCGAGAAATTTTAAATTATATTAATCCTATATTTCCAATTAATTTCCGTTTTTTAATAGTAAGTAGTAAATTACGTCAGTGGTATATCATGCGCGTTGTATAGTTTGGAAGCCAAATTGTATCTGAATGCAATCGTGGCGATCTTGTTTTCTTGCCAAGAATTAAATTAGCCACCAGTGACGTGGATCTACCATTCGTTCTCAACCGCCGCCAATTCCCATTAATTCCAACTTACACGATGACTATCAACAAATCGCAGGGGCAAACTTTCGATAATGTTGGAATTTACCTCGATGAGCCTGTCTTTTCGCATGGACAGCTCTATGTTGTACTTTCAAGGTCTAGGATACCCAATCACGTAAAATTTACGCAAAGACATCTCAAGTACAAGGAAAATTATTAAACAACGAAAAATACTTCACACGGAATGTTGTTTACCAAGAGGTTTTTTGAATAAAAAATATTTAAATAATATGTAAATTAAAAAAATTTCCTGTCATAAAATATATGCTTATTTTATTTGTTTTCAATCAATGTTTAACATTTCTCTCGCATATATATCTATAAGATTTAAATACAGCAAATTTGAAGGAAAATCTCTCGAATGAAGATGAAAATATGCACCCGTTAAACCATGACTGGTGATTTTCTAGTTTATTAATAAGTAGAAAACGAGACAATCCTCCATTTCAATTCAAATAGGGAGTAATAGAACTATCCCAGCTAATTTAGGACGTCAGTTCACTTCACCTAAAGCAAAGATAGCAATAAGGATGATCACATCAGGATTTCTATTTTGCCTTTAAAAATTTATTTAAATCTACTGAATAAATACAGGCAAATGAACTTCTTCTGTTTTTAATTATTCAACGTTTCAGCACACGTCGGGACAAAATGGAGTAAGTAAAATTTTATCCTCTCGAAAGTTGATCGCTAGTGGGAAACTTTTTAAAATCAAAAGTAAAACTTTTGAAAGTATGTTCGAAGTTCGAATCCGTCGTCATCTATGAACCTGTAAAATAATTAAAAGGTTAAAATAGAGCAATAGCATAACGACATGAAATAAAGTGGACCTGGTAATTCGTGGGCATCTAAGTTAAAGTATACAATCTTTATCAGTGGCGAATCCAGAATTTGGGTCGGAGGGGGTGGACTGAGGTCATAAAAATTGTGTATCGTCGTGACGAATGTCAAACCTCATGGCTTATGTAAACCACAAAACTTTAACTTTTCAGACTTTACTCACCTGACAATAAGAATCATAAAGAACACTACAATACTTTCGATAATTTAATAAAAAATACAATGAAATAACTGGACAAAAGATGTTTTCGACCGCGTCAACGCTACAAGTACTAATGGAATGACTAGAAAAGTAGGAAAATTTTCGAGCCTGTCAAGCCGGAAAGCAATGTTGTCACGTTTTTATTTATTTTATTTTTTAAAAAAAGGAAATTAAGAACAAACAGTTCTACAGTAGTGATTTTAAACAAAATAAATAATTCTGATTTAGCTCGGGGGGGGGGGGGGGGCAACCCGATAGCCCCCCCCTGGATTTGCCACTGCTTTTTATAGACGCTAAAATAAAGTCTTTTTACTAGGAGTATAGTGGAGCCGGAACGCCGTTACGTTACTGCCTTTTTTTACGAGAAATAAATAAGAAATAATTGTAAAAAAACTTCTAAAAACTGCGTGATCTTTGTCATCCAGGGTAGAGCGTTCCTGCACTGCTTAATTTTTAATTACACCACTGCTTTTTATCTTTTTAGATAACATAATGGAATGAATGCTTTATTTGAATCACCATTCTGTTATTGCTTCACACTTTCAGAGTTTTTTCGGCATTCTTGGAGAAATATTTCCTTGAGTCGTACGCTAAAGAACTAAAATTTTACTCTCTAAACGACTAAACCAATCTTTTCCGGTTTTTATGTTCGATTCGAAAGCAGATAATTCATGCTTATATATGTAGCAATCTCACTTAATTTTAATTTAAATTCTAACATTATATATTTTAAAATCTTAGTACAATATTAATGTATTCCAAAATCACCTTTCTTAAACTCCAGTTTCGTTTTATTTCCCGCGTTGGAAGTATATTAAATCTCACGTGTGTTGACATATCTATTACTAAAAGAATATTTTAATCGCTTCCACGCTCCCACATAAATCGCGAAATCAGCAACTTGTTGGCGCCATACTTTTCCCTAAAACTCTTACGTAATTTACTAGAAATAGTTAATATTCCCTTCACTTTGATTATGTGTCTATATGTTAATTCCTTATCTGAGAAAATGCAGGGATTTTCTGCTCTCTTTTGACTTGAAATTTTCATACGAGATGTACGTATATTCCGCCACTCTCCCATAATAAAAAATAGTTAATAACTCGGCCTGTTCCTTATTTAACGACTACAACAACGAAATCATTTTATATATATATTCTTAAAATTTAAGTAATAAAATATTCTTAAGATTTGATTAAATACAAAAATAAGTATGTTTATTCACCTTTAAAGCTAAATTTTTTCTGACGCTAAACACTTCAGACGCTAAACCAGATCAAAATAACTGGAAGCTACAGTCTAAATTTCAATAACCAATACTACCGATATCTTTATAAAAATTTTCAATTTTTTTCCTCTAAGAAAATAGTGAATAGAAATTAAAATAAGCATAATTACAAAACAGAAAGAAGGTTACGAAATACAGATTTCAAATAAATAGAACTGTATGACAAAATTAAAATTTTCTTTAGAAGGGTGAGTTTGCTTTCAATAAAGTTTTCGTAATATCCTGGTAGGTCTGGTATTTGAAACTAGTACACTCAGTTCTGAATCGGAGACGTACCTACATAGAATGTTTCCCAGGGAACTTTACCCCTCTCCTCACCTTTTTCCTAATCGCAATCTGCATATTTCCGCATATTTAAAGGACTTTAATGAGCTTTGCCTTTAACAGATGGGGCTTTGGCCATGAGATCTCTGTATTATAAACTATTTGTTATTTTGTTTTGAGAAACCTAGCTTGAGTTGGTTCCCAGGTTATAAAAAGGACTGTACCCTATATGTTCTGCCGCACTCGATTGGAACCATTTTAATTTTTAAGAATGCGGGAAATAAGTGTTTTTTTTTAAAAATGTACCTTTCTCTTTAATGCAACTACAGTGACCTCTCACTTATACGCGGTCTCTTTTATGCGCGTTTTTCTCACTGTCCCGGCCAGGGGTATAGGAAAACAATGATAACTCTTATTCATTTATGCGCCGCACTAAAAAAGCGCCTCTCACTTATGCGCGTCACAAAAATTTTCTTAGTTCAAAAAGTTTTTTTCAGCAGAACAAAACCCCTTTTTGTTCTGCTTCTAGGAATGCATTCCCTCGCCCTTACCCTATTGTTCAAATTCCAGGAACACCTTCCTCTAACTTATACACAGGGGTGAACGTGGGGGTTCTTGTGATTGACGTCAGTAAAAGTCTCATCTATACAGCAGCCAATTAGAGAGATTAGTACGGTACGTAGCATGTGGCATTGATCGCCAACGAAAGAACCATCTTTGGAGTTTTGGTTAGATGGTTACGCTTTAAAATGGCGAAAAGAACGAAATTGTCGCATTCGTTTAAAATAGGTGTCATTAAAAAATTCGAAGAAAATACTTGCACCTCGAAAAAAAGCTATAGCGGAGCATTTTAATGGCCCAGAATCGACACTGAGAGAGATTTAAAAAAATCGGGAGCATTTCCATTTTCTTTGTGTTCTTAAAAATAATTAACGGAAGTTATACACGTATTTGCATTTTGAAACTAATCTTATTTACATTTTTCAGTAGTATATACATAGTATTAATTAACAATACATGTACACTGTATTGATGTTTCACTTTTAAGCTCCCTTTTGTGATTTTTCACTTATGCGCATCCCTCAGTTATGCGCGTTTTTTCCGCTGTCCCCTGAGCCCGCGCATAAGTGAGAGATCACTGTAACTGATTTTGTTAGAAAGCAGACCCACACTCTCAAGACAGAATCCAATCTATAAATCATATTTATTATTATCTATACTATCTATTTGATAGTACTTAAAAACTATAAAATTACAAGACATTATATCATATTATATCCATGCTTCTGCTACATCCATCAGCATTTAACAAAGCATATGACTTTATATATACAGTCGACACTCGTTATAGCGACCCTCTGCGTCCCACAGCAAAAGGTCTTTATAACGAGTGGTCGCTATAGTGGATATAATTAAAAAATGTACACATGCACTCTCGGCAGTTCCGTAAAAATAGGCGATTTTTAAAGAGATTCCAACTAATTACTCAAATTATTTTTTATCATTGGTATTAAAAATAAAATTTTATCAATTAAAAATATATTTCTGAAACAGATTTTAAAGTAGAAAATAAAGGGTGTTATATACTTACAAAACATTTATTTTCTAAAGAAAAAAATCAGAAATGGTTGTTTGTCTTTTCTGCATATATGATTTTTGCAATACATAATTTTCCATTTCAGTTAAAGATGATAAATAATGTTCTGTATTTTCTTGCCTTTCAAAAAAACATTTTAAAGTCTCAATAAGCACTTGAAACATTTTTTATTCTAGGCTACTTTAATTTCAGCGCTGTGGTGAGTGGTAATGCCCCCCCCCCCCCGCGATCAGAGTTGGATTGTAACATTGAAGACTCTATATCTACGAAGCTTGGTAATACAATAACCAAGATCATTTACGTTTAGAAACATGTTCTGTTTGAAAAAATAACGGGAAGTTGTCCTCTGAATTCGGACGTTGTTTCGGGATTAGACGACACTAGACGGTCGTTATACCGTAAGTAAAATAACATAGAGTGCATAGGGAAACACAGTTGGGGATTTTATCACTGGTCGTTATAATGGAATGGTCTTTATAATATGTGGTCGTTATAACGAGCGTCGACTGTACTTCACAACTTGACGTCAACAACTTGCTTGACGTCACACAAATCTGAAAACAAAGCTGATACCTTACGACACAATAGTAATATCAAATAATAACCGTTACCTGATGGCACTACAGATAATAACTAACATATTCCTCAATTCTGCGTCTCCTAGTAATGTCGCCCAAGGCATTTGTCTTGCCTGTCATACCCTGGTTACATCACTCTTCTGAATTCTACCATTTTCAAGTACTTTCTTCATTTATTCTCAAAGCAGAGAAGTTTCTTTCACTCTAAGAAGTAGTTTGAATAATATATATAAAAAACTTTTTAAAAAACGCTTTTACTAATGCATTAACAAAGAAAGAAATAACTTTTTCTCAAAAAACTGGATGTCAAAACAAAATTCGGAAAAGCGTGAGGCGCAGGTAGAAAAGCTGTACGTAAATTAGAATTGCAATCGCATTTATGATATATTTTATATGATGAATGTTTAGTAACATTTCGTTTCTTATGATAATCATTGTGGTTTTATATCTTTCTCCTATTGTTTTCAGCACCTCACGCTTTTACGATTTTTGTTTTGACCTCCAGATTTTTGAGAAAAAATTATTATTTTCTTTTTTAATGCATTGGTAAAAGCATTTTTTAAAAGTTTCTTTATATTTATTATTTTCTAGTCTTTAATTTATGTCATAAGTCTATATTTACTGATGGGATATCTCGATCGTACACTTGATCAAGTCTGAAGAGTGGCCATGTGATATCCGTGATGTATCCAATTGAGCCATTGACAAGTCATTTTGCAACGTTTATATTTGATCTTAGCATTACTTTAGCGCCGATGAATATCTCTAGTTCTTGAAAAATACTATAGATGGCGCCAATAAAACCTACCGATTGCAAACGTAATTTTGCGATTTTTTTCAATTGATAATTGAGAGCTCGAAAATTATTAAAATATTGCATTGCCATCAAGATCCAATAAATATACAAAATTTCAGTGCATTAAGAAGTGAGTGAAAAATCGATCACAAAATTCTGACCTTACAAAAAATATTTCGCACTTAAATCCATTTTTCTTCAACTAATTCCAGCAATAATTTCTTTAAAAAGATCTATAATAGGATATACTTATTTTTATTTTTATTGAAACATTTGAATTACTGTATAAAATCTTTTAGTTCTCAGAAATACTACAGATGGCACCACTGAAACCTGCCGAATGCAAACGTAATTTTGCGATTTTTTAAAATTCATAATTGAGAGCTCTAAAATTATTAAAATATTGCATCGTCATAAAGACCCAATAAATATACAAAATTTCAGAACTCCAGTGCATTAAGAAGTGAGTGAGAAATCGATCACAAATTTCCAACCTGACATACATACATGAAACATTTCGAGCTTAGTAAAAGCGTTTAAAAAGAATCACACATTTCAAGACTATCACGGACAATTCAGATATCTCGTCTTGTAAGTGAATCAGAAAGTCTGGAAAAAACATTTGGAACGTGGAACCGATTTATTTCCCTTTATGAACGTTGAGGTGGATGGCGGGATGGACCTCATCATTTTGAAACGGAATTAGAGGACGAGGACGATACCTGTGACAGCTCCCCACTTTCCAAACTTCTATAGGTATCACAGCAACGTCATGACGTTTGACCCTCTACCCGTGCACCAAGCCGGAGCCACCGCGACGAGTATTCACTCTATGGGCCTAGAACAGCCGAAGAGGGAGAAAGATTAAGCGATGGGAGCTGCACGCTTAACACATTGTTTACGTTCTTCCTCTATCGTTTTCTTTCTAAATTATTTTATATAACTACAAAATCACCAGTCATGGTTTGACGGGTGCAAGTTGCCTCTTCATTCGAGAGATTTCCCTTCAAATTTGACGTGTTTAAATAGATATATATGCGAGAAAAATGTTTAACATCGATTGAAAACAAATAAAATAAACATATGTTTTATGACAGGAATTTTTTTACAATTTACATATTATTTAAATATTTCTTTATCCAAAAAACCTCTTGGTAAACAACATTCCGTGTGAAGTATTTTTCTTTGTTTAATAATTTTCCTTGTACTTGAGATGTCTTTGTGTAAATCTTAACGTGATTGGGAATCCTAGACCTTGAAAGTGCAACATAGAGCTGTCCATGTGAAAAGACAGACTCATCGAGGTAAATTCCAACATGATCGAAAGTTTGCCCCTGCCATTTGTTGATAGTCATCGTGTAAGCTGGAATTAACGGAAACTGGCGGCGGTTGAGAACGAATGGTAGATTCACGTCACTGGTGGCTAATTTAATTCTTGGCAAGAAAACAACGTCACCACGGTTGCATTCAGATACAATTTGGCTTCCAAACTATATCACGCGCATGATATACCACTGACGTAATTTACTACTGTCTATTAAAAAACGGAAATTAATTTGAAATATAGAATTAATATAATTTAAAATTTCTCGGGAACTATTGATCATAGCGAGATAAATTTTATATCAATCGATAGAAAATTTTATTTCACTATTTTAGAGTTATTAAATTTGAAATTAGAACGACAATTACTCTTTTAAATAACTGAAATTTAGGTTCTCTAAAAATGAAATAATGCTGTTTAACGTCTCGCAGTGCTATGGCCCGAGTTTTATTGTTGGTGACGTCAGAGCGTTACCGGAGGATCTGGGCTATTATATTAGTAATTCTCAATTTCTGACTAAGAAATGATGCTGATATCCATAAGTATTGATGTTAATAATTTAATCGTTTTAAAGAGATTTCAAGATAATAAAAACATAAAATGTTTAAGAAATATGTTTTCGGAACTCAGTTTGAAATGTTTACATTTAACATGAAAAATTCATTACAGAGAATAATTTTAAAACCATTTAAGTAACAATAATTCTTTTGGTTTAAATATTTTTAAACCATTTTCAAAGCAATAGCATAATAGCCACCATTTCCATAGCAAAGCCAAAATTTTGAAAACATCATTACTTCAATGTGAAATTGCGAGAGCAACGTATCAAGTGATTAAAAATAAAATAAATAAAAAATAAATGAATAGTGAAAAATCAGAGTTTCCCGAAAAAAACACTAGAGGAGCCTTTTTTGGTCACTATTTATTTTAGAATTAGTTTTCTATAATTGCTTAAATGTATGTTCAAATGAACAAAATATTTCTGAGGCTAATTTTAGCAGTTTATTCATTTATTTTGGCTTGAAAAAGGAACATTTTTTTTGGTGAATTTATCATTCAATGCACTTTTTCATAATAAAAACTATCTAATTGCTCGCCCTGGAACTCAGAAACGTTTAAAGACATGATAAAAAATCTTTCACACATTTAATAACTGATATAATTTGCAATTTTAACAATCGATCAATAATAGTTCTAATATTTAAGAATTTGAATATCATAAATTCCAAGTTTTAATTTTCTATAAAATATAAAAGAAATTTTTGAAGAAACATCAACTAATAGAAAAACAACTGCCAAAATTTTATGAAATATTGCAATAATTCCTACTTATATTAAGCAGCAGTTGCATTTATCAAAAATAATGAAATTATTGATTCTAAACTTTTGCTTTTTATACATTTATTTTAAAAATGGATAGGAAAAAACAGAATGCATTATCATCCCTAGGATTCATGTGAGTACTTAAGAGAAATTATTTATCTTTATTAGTAATATTTTCCGAGTTATAACATAATCGGAATTTAATACAATTATTATAAAAAGTGAAATATTTTCTGCGAATACTATTCGACGAAAACTTTAACACGCGAAAATACAAGAAGACCAGACAGATTTTTAACTATAAATCCAAAACATACAAAGAAATATTCGTTAAGCAAAGTATTTATATATTAATATTAAAAAAAGCCGAATTATTTCAACCGTTAACGTGTCTTCTCTCTACAGTCTGACCTTTAGGCTTAATATGCACATGAAACTAAACAGGTATAACTCGGGAAAACACAGCTAATAAAGAGAAATAAGTACTCATGTGAATGTCTGGGATGATACTGTATTCCGTTTTGGGTAATCCATTCTTAAAATAAGAATATTTAAACAGTATTTAATCTCAAAAAGAGCTCGCAAACCATGCAGGTGGCCATTATGGTGTGCTATGGTAAATAACAGACCAACGCAGAAAACGGACCATCGCTTAGCGGGTAAGCGTAATGGCGGAAAGACTTGTAGTTCCAGGCCCATAAAACTGGTTTTTTTTCTCTAGGAGGCCCTGACCAAGCCCTCATACATGGTTGATCATTGAAACTGGGTCTCGAACCCACGATCATCCAAACTTGAAACTGAGCCCTTACCACCTTCGTGGTCACGCGACCACAAAGATGGTAAACAAAACCAGTGTGAGTGGTCTCCCCTAAACTTTCTCGTATAATCCCTAACACATGTAGAGAAAAAATAAGCTAAAAGGCAGCAAAACGCACCAAGCGTCCCTAAAACAGTTGGAGAAAAATAAGCGAAACGGCATACAACGAGTTTCACGCAGAAAGATGAAAGTAGAATGAAGAAGCAGGCGCCATTATGCAATATGACATTGCCTAAGATAAAGAAAATTGAATATGCAATTTTAATGCCTTTTTTTATAATTGATTGAAGCGAAAATTGGACACATCTTCACAATTAGGGTTAGATCCGTGGACGGATCTTGTCCAGAATTTGATAGAAACCTACAAATTATGTATAAAGATCACATACCAAATTTCGTCCGTCTAGGTCTAATATTTTTCGAGTTATCGAGTTCACAGTCAGACAGACAGACGGACATAATTCCAAAATTGTGTTTTTCGGACTCAGGAAGGTCTAAGGAGGAGATTCATCAGAATCTCGAGTTCGAATTTTTTGACGATCGCAATACTTTTTCTTTGTATACTTCGTATACGAAAAATTAAAAAGTAAAGATTTTAACGATTTGGCATCTGTAATGATGTAGTGGCCCTCATGTGATCTTTCATGAAAAACAGAAAATAATAATTGGAATAAAGATCTCTGCGGGACCCATGGGGTTCGCAGTTTAAGAATCTTGATTTAATACACATGATTTACTATTCTATCTATTCATTTCTTAGGTTCATTCTTTTATTTAAGTTAAAATTTCGCTGGCCATGAAAAATTGATTCAGGGCTCGCATCATTTTCTGTAAGAGAAGCAATGCCTGATTGGGATGAAGCATGTAACGGAAAATACCAAATCCTCACCGCATTTCTCCTGTGCTGCATTCAGTTGCCCATCACCTTCAGCGACCACCTGTTGCACCTCTACGGATGGACGCCTCCTCACAGGTGCCGCCTGCCGCCCCACAACGGCACGGCCGTCGGACACGCCCTCCCCTGGCCCATCGTGGAGGTGAAGGGTCGCAAGATGTTCGCCTCCTGTTCCATGTACACAGACCCCGACGACCATCTAGCCGGTGTCCAACCCTGCAGTTCTGGCTGGGAATACCTTCACAGTGAGGAGGAGTGGACCCTCGTCACAGAGGTAACAATTCTATATAAATACATAGGCTAATATATATCAAAACAAGCTAGAAACATAAGACAAAAACTCAAAAACAATCAAGACACAATGGCAAAAATATAGACAAAAACCAAAATAAATTGAAAAATATCATAGCGAGCCGCTCGTCAGGAAGAGAAGTTCGCTCATGATATTAATTTGTGCTTTTTTCTGCTAACGACAAACGAAATCCGTTAAAATATGCCTCCATCCCTTCAAAAAGCACAAGACAATTAAAATGGAAAATGGGAAAATTCTGGAATAAAAGATAAATACATGGAAGATGATTTAAAAAGAATCGAAAGCAAAAAATAGGAGAATGGACAAAAGGAATACAAAAGACCTAGAATAAAATAAAATAGTAGTATACACAAAAAAAATGAAAAAATAAAATAAACGCGAAAAAGGCTTACCATGGCCAGGAAAAAGCTAGCATGTCCGTGAGAACCACGAGGAGAATGGACGCCAAACCAGTTATTGCTGTTGCCAAACAGAGGAAGAAAAAGAGAAGGAGAAAAAGGCTTTGCCGGTAGCTCCGAAATCACTGCTTGAGATATATATATATATATATTCCAAACAATCAAAATTCAAGTAACATTTTCCATATAAACACTTATTAAACTAATACTTAAAATTAAAAATAAAATAATGTTACCTTATTAATAATCATACAATGAAATACAAAAAGACAGATTAAAAACTAATGTATTAATACTAGTTAGATTATTATTAGTATGAAAAAAACAACCCAGAAATTGGAATTCCAACAATCAAATGCTTATCAGCCTTGGGAACTGATATATCGCATTAATCCGAATTTATAGGCGCCAATATATATATATACACATACCTACATATGTTGAGTTTTATGTGTATAGATAAGCTAATGACGTCTAGATATAGCATCAATGATCGCCTACTCCCCACCATTCTCCATTTTCGAGAGAAATAAAAAAAATACTTCTCCACTGTACATTCTCTATGGGGAAAAACCTTGACAGAGTCCCCCAGCCCCAACCACTGGACCGATTTCTAGAATTTGTATTTCATATGAAAGTTCATGACCAGTAGATATGTCATGAATTGTTGCCTGCCTCTCACCACCCTCCATTTTCGAGATATATCGCAAAATAAACTTTGTCAGAATTCCTCAGCCCTTACAACCGCCAATTTATTTCTAAAGTTGCAGGCTTAGACACAGGCTGTTAATGTTACGGGCGAACTGATAATCGCCGAAGACAGCTAGCATTGGTTTAACCCTTTATGTCACGGTGTTGATGTCTGCAACAAACCCAAAAGGCGCTGTCTTTTCCACAGTAAGCTCTTCGAGTCGATTTCATTGGTTGTTGCAATACTGTCCCACTGTAGTTAACACAAATTTCTCATATAATCCCCAACAGATGGAGACACTGAGGTGATTTTTTTAAAAAAAATTCAGAAACATTTTCACGAGGTTGCTCCTGAAATTACTGCAGAATTTAGTGAAGTTAAAAAGAGTGGTCACATCCATATGTGAGAAATGTGGTGAAGGTCTTTGTTATAACAAAATTAACAACTGTTTTAAAAACTGAAATTTTGTATTTCTCATACCATTTTGCATTTTGTTGTAGAAACGCAAAAAAACACATTTTTTTGTCAATAATTTTTTTATTTTAACATGATAAATTTTTAAAATTATTTTTTCCATACTTACAATGATGCATTCGAACGTATGATCAATTTTTCTTTTTCAAATCGGAGTTGTTGAGATACAAGTAAAGGGTTTTACAATGAAATGCCTTTTGTTTCAGTGGGACTTGGTGTGCGAGCGAGAATACTTGATGACCCTCCTCCCGTACGTGTACACGGTCGGGACGATGCTGGGAGGTCTGCTGTTCGGAGTTCTGGCCGACCACTACGGCCGGAGGTTCAACCTCCTCGCCGCCCTCTTTCTTCACACGGTTTTGGGGCTCAGCCTGCACTTCTTTTCCCTCTTCACGGTTTTTGCCGTTGGATACTCTCTGCAGGGAGCTTTAGTCACGGTAAGAAGTCGGACGAGCAATTTTCAGTCAAATTAATTTTTCCTTGGTGAAACTTTTGCATGGCGTACTCCTCAATGGCACTTTAGTTTAACTCAGGGGTTCCCCACCATTTTTCCCTCACGTACCCTTTGATTACTCTTTATGTTTTCTTTTTCTTACTCCCTGCTATTGTATCTAATCCATAGTCATCCGTCATGTTGACCATTAATTGACTTCATGTATGTATACAAAGGACTATCATTTACTACTACCGACAGGTGCTCTCGGACTCACTGGATTAGAAAACTTTGTAAAAACTATTTATTTTCAAACAGGTTGAAGTCAATTTTTGAAATTTCTAGGAAAATTTGTGATGATTTGTAGCATTTGTGATCTCAATTGTATTTAACTTCTGTACATTAATTTACTGCACTCAATATATATATATATATATATAATGATTTCGTTGTTGTAGTCGTTAAATAAAAAACACAGGCCGAGTTATATTCTAATTTTCATTTATTATGGAAGGGTGACAGACATACGTGCATCTTAGTTGAAGTTTTTAAATAAAAAGCGAACAGAAAATCCCTGCATTTCCTCAGGTAGGGATTTAACATATAGACACTTGATCAAACTGAAGGGAATATTGGCTATTTTTAGTAAATTACGTAAGCGTTTTAGGGAGAAGTATGGCGGCAAGGAGATGCCGTCATAATTTTCTGTGGGCACGTGAAAGCGATTAAAGTATTGTTTTAGTAATAAATATGCCAAAATGAGACATTTGATATACCTCCAGCGAGGGAAATAAAACGAAACTGGAGTTTAAGAACAGTGATTTTGGAATACCTTAAGACTTTAAAATATATAATATTAGAATTTAAAGCAAAATTAAGCGAGATTATTACATATATATATATATATATATATATATATATTATTGTTATGTAAGTAATCCTTTGATTGAGTTTCTGTTTATTATTATTATTATCCTTTTTCGTTTCTTGTGTTTTACAATGTTGGTTTCGTTTTGTAGCACCGTTGGTGCTTTTGTGTTGTATGTGTTTTTGTTTGTATTTGTGTATGTTTTTGTCTGTGTTTTTGTGTGTACTCTTTTTCTATTTGCACGTAGCTCTGTAATCCATACCTTCCAAATATTGTAACTTTTTCTTTCTTGGCTGGTCTGGCTCCTTCCCGTCTATTCTTGCTGACTCTAAACCCTTTGGGTGAGTCGGTCGGCGTGGGTTATGTATGTATGTATGCATAGCCATCCGTCTATGCAAAGAAGTTTTTATCAATAATGTTATGGTTGATTTAAAAGTAAAATAACTCAAATTAGTAATATTTGCAGAACTTATTTTTGATTTCACATTTTATTTCATTTTTACAATAGTATTTGTTCAACGCAAAAGCAAATGAAATCAGTATTGTAATTATTCCGTTTTAACTTATAAGGACAGTTAAAAATGACACATTGTAATGATCAACTATTCAAGTGGTATAGCTATTAAATAGCAAGTATTCACTTGGAGACAGTGGCGTAACTAGGGTGGGGCAAGCGCCCTGGGCGCAATTGCAAGGGGCGCAAAATTAAGGGATTAATTGGTTGTTTTTAATCTAAAAGTAGGATTTTTTGAAGCTCTTATTCCCAAGATTCTTAAAAATCGAAATAGTTTCAACAAAGAGTAGGGAAATCGTACGGGTGGAGTCATTTTTACAACCCGGAAACCTCAAGCTGCGACAAAATAACAAGGGATATTATACTTCAGAGATTTTCTGACCAAAACCCTCATCGTGAAATTAAAAACTCGTTTAGAGCCCCCACCCTACCGGGACAAAAATTAGTTTCTCGATGGGGTGAGAAATAAGGGAAGATGGTTGGGGATAATTATCTTCGCAGGTTTCCTGTTTCTTTCTTCTGACTCGATGGTTCCTATGGTTTCTCTGAATAATTGTCAGCCTCTTCGGAAATTAGTCATAAACGGTTAGCGGAAGTGTCATTCCTATTTTCAATCAGAAAAGAATGAAGAACGGAAAATATACCTCCATTTTTTGGGTAGTGTGAAAACTCTCCAGAAAATTTAAAAAGACGTAAGTTTGCTATCTTTGTATTGTTCATTTCCATATGAAGCAGTGTTCCCAGTTAATTATCAACGTCTGTCCAGTTAGCGGGTCTGCTATCGTTTGCGGGCTGGCAGATCAATTCTGGCGGGAATTTTGGAACTTTTTTGATACACTCTCAAATTATTCTCCGCATTGTCATCTGCGGTCAGGCATAAGCGTCTTCCACATGGTGACGTTTCCGATCCCCTACATGGCTGTTTTTGATCTGTTTGTGCCTTCTGTTGGTAGAATCAACCTGTAAATTCCCTGGGTGACATCCCTATCACTCAACCGATTACAAATTCTACATGGCATCAGTGCACGAGGACATGGGGCAGCGTCTCTGCCTATGTGATGTTTAGTATACAATTTGAGCAGATAATTTAAATCCTTGGAATGTTTCACGCGGGCGTGCATGGCTTGCAGCGGACATCTCTCGACATCAAAACGCATTGCCGCTCGCCAGGCTTTCCAGCTACGAACGTACCGTCGGCGTACTCAGCTCATGTGCATCTGAAAGGAGAAAAAGAGAAGAGCAAGATGTTTGGAGCGTCGGAGATGGAACTCTGCATTTCACTTTTGTCCTCAAAGGGTCAATATTTTTATTCTTATAATTTTCATTTTCACGCTTTCACAATTACTCGGTTGGGAGAAGTCTTCAGGAAAAAGTCTCTCATCTTTATGCAGATCAATTGAGCTTTTCGATTACAGATGTCGTGGAACAAGCAATGTCCCTCCTTGATTGGTGTTGGGTGAAACTCTGAAGGAGACAGGAATATTGCCGGTATGCTGCAATCTTTTATATGGGATCTAGGTGTTTATCATTTTGGGATGCCATTCACTGTAATCAGCTATTACTAATAAAGTTTATATGCTGTATGTTTCCCCCCCCCCCCCCCCCCCCCCCCCCCCCCCCCCCCCCCCCCCCCCCCCCCCCCCCCCCCCCCCCCCCCCCCCCCCCCCCCCCCCCCCCCCCCCCCCCCCCCCCCCCCCCCCCCCCCCCCCCCCCCCCCCCCCCCGGCAGTGTGTCTGGAAAAATATTGTTTTCATGTGGCTGACGTGAGGAGACCATGCGACTAAGTTCAGGGATGGTTTGGTTTTCCAGGAATGTGCTGGGATGTGCATGGAGGAAGGTTTACAGGGATGTCGTGTTTCGATAACAGTGGACTGGAAGGTAGGGGTCAGGGGCGTGCTTTGCAGATCAGCGCTCCACCTCGTCGCCAGATCATTTTAGGCGTTTAATCTGGACGTGGCGGCGTTCATGAGCGGCGCAGGTCAGTCTGCCCGTTGGGTGGTTCTCGGCATTTCAGAACTCACATCACTCTCTAGAGAGGAACCTTGGTCAGTGTTTGAGGCTTCCAAGATTGGTGCCGAATCAAGACATGAGGGGGTGTCAAGATTTCCCTCAATTTCCTGCATCAATGCTTGGGTGCGACATTGTATATTTATCATATGGAGATGTATCTCATTATCTCAAAGTTTTACGTCAGGGTAACTTCAAATAAGCCCCGGCTTGACTATTTCGCCCACCAGGTATTGAAGGAACTTTTGCATGGAACAAGGATATATTCAGAATGATGTGAAACGGTGCCGAAAATTTATTTCAATGGACAAGACGTGATTTCTGCCAAACTTGGTTAAAATAGAGTCAAGTGGGTCAGATCAATGTCAAGTTAGTGATGATGGCAGAAGTATTCTTTTATTTCTATCTAATAAATAATTTTTATCTTGCATTTTCTTTTGGATCATCCTCAGCAAAATAATTAAAGTGATTTTGTTTCCTACAGAGTTTAATTGGAAGAAAAACGCGAAAAAAAATGGCGAATGATAATTACATTCTCCTCTATTCCCATCATTGTTTTTTGGTTCCATCCCCGATACTCATTCGAGGTCACAAAGGGAATTCAAAGAAAGAGCATTTTCCGCTTATCTGGCCGTAAAAGATCAGGAGTGTTCGATGAGGGTTCATTCAAGTGATAGAGAATATGACAGAAGGAATGCGCGATAAAAGAATAGTTTTTTCTGCCCTCCACAGATTCAACTAATTTTTTCCAAAATGAATCATCACTCTCAAGCTCATTCTCATAGCCAGACATCTTTTACAAACTGCATCATTTTTTAACTTCTTCAAATCTCCCTTTCCGTTATTCAGTTTTTTGCATCATAGCATAAATGATGAGCAGTAGCGTGAAATTTTTACAGTAAAATGAAGGTAAGTATGAAAACGAAACGAGAACAGTTTAAATATTAAGTAAGAAATTAAATCCTTCAAAGAAGCTTGATGTGTGGAGAATCAAACAGCGCACAGTGTTGAAGCTGTATTAGTCAAATACGTTCTAGTTCGCCTCTGAAATCTGTGGAAACCATTAGATTATGGGACCCAGCGAGATTTGATTTTGGTGACATTCACAATTGGTATACGGCAAAGATAGACAAACCCAGCAAATTCCCAAAGGAAGGACAGCGGGTGCAAAGCAGTAATGTAAAGAGAAAATTCCCTAGTTTGGAATGTTATACAGCGTACAAATGTAAATCTTTTTATATTTTGTACTTACCGATGGTAGATTTTTCTGTAAAAGAATTTTCAGTTCCATCATGTTTCAATATCGTCATTAAAAATACACTTACTGATCTCACTGCTGAAGCTGATGGCCAGCTGGGATTAACACAAAGATCTCCACCTGCTTCAGGCTATTGCAGACAGAGGTCCAAATCCATAAAATAATATTTTATGCCTTGGTTGGACTTCAACCCTTCTTTCAGCTAATATGGTTAATATAAACGTCTGTGAGCAGCCGGGTGCAAATGCTATTCATTCAGAGATTTCCGTCAAGTTCGACGTATTAAATGAATATATATGTTTATGGTTGAGAAACAAATCAAAGTAAACTTATGTTTTTTTAGCATTGAAATATTTTTACATGTTATTTTGCATATTTTCTTTATTCAAAAAAGCCTCTTGGTGAGCAACATTCCGTTAACGATACTTATTGTTTAACTATTTTGACCGCAATTCAGTAACAACTGAAATTCTCAACGTAAGGCATCGTCAAGGGATAAATTTCCAAGGTCTTCCGAGATTCTAATCAAACAAAAGCGCTTCTTTTTTGCCCGTGGACGTTGTAAAATGATATAGGTGCTATCACGGTAAATAAAATAATCAAAATTAATCAGTAGTCCAAACCTGTGCATGACGTATTTACCATATTAAAATGAAAATCGATTCTAATGTAATTTATAATTCCTCAGGAAGGTAATATGCGATTTTGGCTCAGTACTTTCTTGATCTATTACTAACCAGTATAGCATACAGTCTGACTATACTCACCGCAGACTTGAAATCCACGACTGATCTATCTCTCATTAAAGGCATTTCTCACCGCAGGCAGACTCATGCTTCGCTGACCCGTTCATACCAATTTAAATCTGGAAAAACTATGGTATGATCTGACCGGTGAGAGAAATGTTGGAGGGAAGTGATTGTTTGCATGAGGGTAGAGATTAAGAGAAGCCTCTTGTTTCTTGAGAACACTAGAGGCTGCAGATATCAGGCCTATGTTTTACAGGTGTCACACAACCATATTCAATAAACCAGGTGGAATACTTGATTGATCCTCTCTGATCTACTAACACAGTACTAACTTTCACGGTCGATATATACTCGCGGGCAGTCAGCCTGATCATACTCTGCGACCAGCGTCCTTATGCGGGTTGTTCCGCGATAATTCACGCGAACTAAATCTGGAAAATTAATATGGGCATGATCTACAAACCAGGAGTATTTCAAGAGGCAGATGTGGCACTGAAAGGCTCTGGGCAAGCTCAGTGCGGTGAATTGACGCAGTAAGCGAGACAATGCAGAAGTATCAGGTGAAGACAGGTAGAACAGGTCAGTGAGTGAACCAAGGCAGCGCAGGGGAGGTCAAAGTAGAGAGTGCCCCAGCTGAAGAAGCATTAGAACAGGCAGATTACAGAAGCCCCTCACACCAGACTCCTGCAAAGGTAGTGCTTAGCCATGGAAAATGTTCATTACAGACAGATCAAATGCTTCCCTTGCGAGCGATGATGGCAGATGGGACTTGCAGAACGAAACAAGCCCAGGAGAAGAGAAAGCGTTACGAACGGAGCACTGGTCACAGGCAAATCCTCATGCAAAGATCAGTGCCGAGCAATCAAAATTTTTCTTTTTTAAGGCGTAGCTCAGCTGCGTTGCTGCTGCCACTTCTCTCTCTGATGGGTTCCCCTCCATGGGCGAGGCAGAGACAGCTTAATCCCCAGCTCAGACAGGTAGGTAGTTGTTTCCCAATAGTGGACTGGCCTCTGTTTGCTAACCCATTTATAGCCAGTGGGGATCATCTTCTCTTTCGTCACGATTGAGCTAATCAGGCATGAGGAAATGGTTACTTAACAATGTGTTATGTGAAAAAGTATTTTCATTTCTTGGAAAGACTTAACTTACATCCCTCCGTTTCGATTCCAGATTCAAGTGTCAAAGGAGTAAAATTTGTAAAAATGTTCTCAAACCCATTAAAACAGAAAGTAACTTTGAGGAGGATCATATCGTAATTGCATGAATTTTTTGAATATTCCATTCTTAAACTAATTGATTTTGAGCGCAGAAAACTTTCCATAATGTATTCTCTACATTATTTAGGATAATAAATTCACTTTGATCAGGCAACTAAAAGGAAAGGAGTGAAACTGATTGAAATATTATATTTTCTATATGAAGTTGTGTAAATTTTTTTAGAAGAACCTCAAATCAGAATTACAGCATAACGTCTGTATTTATTAAAAGCAGAAATTTGCATTTTAGACAAGATCAGAAGTCATTAACAATCTAGGTTTGTTCTACAAGCAGAGTTGATGTAAGTATTTACCATGAGAATGAACTCGACTTTGAATTTACAAAATAATTTCGTTAATTTTATAATGCTTAACTGTGATGAAATTCTAATCACAAATAATGATGGTATGAAAAAAGATGCACCTTCCCCGCGTGTCAGACTTCCCAA